>UXGC01000523.1:0-41438 GCA_900480045.1 Eurytoma adleriae
TTAAATCACTGTTAAATCATTGTTAAATTGCTCTTAAATCGCTGTTAAATCATTAAATCGCTTAAATCACGTCGGTAGCCCCTCGCTTAAAACCTATGATTTAAAACTACTACACCGAGAAAACAGTTCGATAAAAATGACTAAGTTTCTAGTAATCTTGGGACCATGAGATCCGGTTGGTAAAAATTACAAACCAACTTTGGAAACATTCTTAAAAAAGTCGTAATTTTTATCACGTTTGTGGTAATTTTTACCAAGTTTTGAGTAATTTTTACCAAGTTTTGAGTAATTTTTACCAAATTTTAAGAAATTTTTACCAAACAGGACACTTGATTCGAAGATTACTAAATGTTTAGTAATTTTTACAAAAAAGAATAGTAATTTTTATGAAACCATTCTCTCCGTGTACCTTATTACTATAATGCGAAAAATTTCCGATTATTAAAGAACAAAATTTTCTGAATTTTATAACAAAACACCACGACCTAAAGTTTATTCGTTTCCCTACTCGGCTGAATAATCATAAAAACATAATCCATATCATAAGTCTGACTAAACTCCCGTCTTCACTACTTAAGTAGTCATTGACTCCTGGACAAGCGAAGCAGCGATAATGACAATCAGGAGGCCCACGGCAAACCTAATCATTCTCCATTCAGCAGGCGAAATAACGGCGGACCGTCACTCCTCCTCGCCCCCGGTTCAAATTTGCGCACTGCTCCCCGGAGGAGGAGCGGTACATCCCCCCGCAGGCGGCTAAATCAAAATCCGCCGGGCGCGCAACTCGCGTTTGACGCGCGCGGCGGCGCAATTTCGGCGCGTCTGGCCGCGCGAGCCGCCGCACAGAGAGACAGAGGGACCCCTTTGGCGGCTCTTTGTCCGCCAACGTCGCTGGGGCCACTTGGCCGCAGCTGCGCGCACCTCGGCCGACGCCCGCGTGCGTAATGAAATTTCTCGGCGCGCGCCTTGCGCCCGGCGATTGCGGCGATAAGTTGCGCCGCACAAGGGCCGACAATTAATTTTCCCACGCATGATGGCTTTTTGGCGACGACCCCCCCGGCGACTGGGCGTCCGAGGCAGTGTAGCGTCTTTTTGGCGGATGTTAAATATCAAAGAACGTCTTTAATCTGCACACGCACTTCTCCATAAGCAATGCGACTGCACTTAATTTCGCAGCCACCCTATTCTCGTTAGCCCGGTGCTCGAGTTTAGGCATTCGTCGGGGCAACTTGTAAATTTCCGCGAACTTTCGCCGCAAATTTTACGCACCCCGAGTGCACTCGTTCCGAGCAGACTCTCTCGCGATTAGATTCGCCGGCGCGTCAAAATGCACCCGTGTAAGCGCAACTTTCGCGACTCAAAGCTCATGCAGGGCTCGACGCTGTAGCGCGGCCTCGACTACCCACCGTTGAACCTTTGGCCTAACGCCGGGGCTTCATCGTCGAGACTTTTGTTTCAGCTTCTTGTGCTTTTAATATATCATTCGACAAATTTATTTTCAAAAATGAGCTTTTAATTTAAGTTTAAATACCCTGTAAAAAAAATTAACCATAAATTGATCAGAAAATGCACACACTGCTTAATTTATGGTTAATTTTTTACAGGATATGCTTCTATTTATTAAAATAACTGGGTTAAATTGAAATTACAAATCCAAAGTTTGACAAAAAGCAATAAATTACTTTTCCTAGTAGAGTGACATTTTCATATTACTACCACGCAAATACTAAGATAATAAAAAAGCTCAACCGAAGTCTAAACTATCTTTGCCCGTCCAAAACAAACTTAACCCGATGATAAGTTGACCACCAACGAAGCTAAAAAAAAAAAAAATACCGCGCGGCAGCTCGGTTCGCTCGCAAAACGAACGAGATTTCCCCGGGAAATTTGCGAAAGCTTCGCCGCGCTCTTTCGCCCCGAAAGGAAAAAACGGAAAAACATCGCAAACTGCGTGCACGCGCTCGGGGGAAAAAAAAGAGGGCGGCAAGTAGCGGCATCTCTAATTCATCACGTTTCCACCCGGAGCGTGGCGGGCTCGTAAAATGGGCCGTCTTCCGCAACATCGCGCGCGTCGCTTCAGCTCGTTACGCGCTTCCGGGGCGGGGGGGAAAAAAGCGCGCCCTGCCCCGCGGGCCGACTTCATCGAGCGCATTACGCGGGGCCGAGCCGCCACAAAGGAGAGCTCGCGGTGAATGTAAAATTAACCGGGATGCGCGAGCTTAGGCTCTCGCTTCTTCTTTTTTCTCTGCCTTTTATCAAGGAAAACAGGCCGCGCGGAGGGTTTATCTCTTTGCGTAGAGTGATATTAGGGAGTGAAAGATGTTTTGCGCGATGCTGCCGGGGGGATGAGGAGAAGGGAAGGGATATTTACTGGATTATTGGATAAAGTATGCGCGGGTTCGGTAACTGCTGTTAATTAGTTTCGTGTTTTACTAAGAAATTGGAGCTTTGTAAGAGTTACTTTGCGATTTTATGGAGTAAAGGATATTACTGGAGCAGTCGGAATTCAAATATGAATTTCAAATCGAGGTACCTCATGGGAGTTGGTTAAAACAAATATTTAGCAAAGTGAATCGTATGAATTCTGATTTTTCTTTAGTCAACATATGCTTCGATATTACTGGATTATTATACTTTATTGATTTGTTGTATTTACAATTTTTAAATTTGTATCAAGATTCAATCTCATAACTTCTTTTAAATAAATAATAAATGTTATTTCTATAAAAGTTTTTCTTCAAGTCTATTTTACGGTACTACTGAAGCAACTGCTTTTACATGAATTTCAAGCCGCAATATTTATTGAGTCCGTTCAAGTAAATATTTATCAAACTTTAAGAACGAAAATTGCAAAATAAAGATGAAAAAAAAGTTATTTGCGTTAAAGTTTTTAAGCTCGTAATCGTAAAACAAATTTCATTAATCAACCTCCCTTTAGTCGCTAAATCTTCATGAAACAAACGAAAATCCTAAAACTTCTTCGTCAAAATCTATAAACTTTTTCAACGCGTTATTTAACTCCCCTATCGATATCACCTTCCCTATAAATAACAACCGCATTTCACGTCCAACCGCAGCCAAATACTCCCTTATCGCCCCGCATCTCCCGGCGCACCGTCCATTTTAAATAAGGATCAAACCCCGTCCAAACATCCGACCGTCCCACAAAAATCATCGCCCATCCCTGTATTCCCGCTAATACACTTCCTCCCGGTATCGCCGGGGCCGATTGACTCCTCTCACGCACCGGACGCTCGGCCCGTTCCCGGCGCGACGCCGAGTGCACCGCGGCGCTTATCGGGCGAGCCACGCCCAGCAGATAAGAAGCGAGCGCAGCCTCGCGGCCGCTTCAATGGGTTAATGTAGCGTGCGCCCGGGTCAATCCATCCCCGGGCGACGACCGGCCCCCGGGTGGCATTTTGATTCCGCGCGAGGTACTTTGAATCGACTCGATTCCGCGGCCGCTGAAAGCTTTCTCTTTTTTATCTTTTGATGAAACGTCAATGATCCGCCGTTTTATCAGTCGGAGATGTATTCGACGTTTTTTTTTTCGCTTTGGGGAGCGATTTGGGCGAGGAGCACCGTAATGTACACAAGGGGGAGCTTGATGGGCTCGGGATAAAGTTGACGGGAATGAAGAATGTACGAGATTTTGTAAGAGAATCAATGTTAAATAATAAATAGAGGAGTTGATGTTAAATAGTAGCTATGAAACATTAAACTATGCGAATGGTATGTAGAAGTAATTTCATGTTTTTTTACACGCAAAAAACATTTCTGCAAAATTTGTCTGGAAACTTTGGGTAATAGTTACTATGGTATCAAACTGTTTTTTAAAATTTATTTTGGTGTACTGCAAATAAATTTTACTTGTGTACCCTGTTTAAATTTACATGGATCTAATGTTTACACAGACGTGGGTAGTAAAATTTACGATTCTTAAATAGTAATTTTTAAAAATAATCAAAAGCTCGATTCATTGTATTACTATCATGAAATCTGCGTATAAAGTATATTAAAACACTTTTCATTGTTTATTGCTATAAACTAATTTATTACTCAAAATAATTTATAATAGTGTTAAATATTATAAATATCGTTTGTAACAAAAATGGAATAAAAAATATTACGTACTTTTGTTTTTAAAATCTGTCTAAAACATACCAAATCTTAAAAAATAATTATTGTTGTTTTTTAAAGCTACAATTTAAATTATTATCCTACGAGCAAATAAGATTGTTTCCTGTGCTATCACTGCTGCCGTAACTGAATAATAGCAGTTAGACCCCCCGGCGGAAATAGGTAAATAATTAGTAAGCAACGCCTACGCGCGACTCGCGCGAAAATGCATATTCATCGGCGGAGACGATTCGGTAACAATATTATAATTCGATGATATGTAAATGCTGATTCCGGTGTGTCTAACACGCCGGCGGTTAATATCGGCCGCGCCGACATAATTCGCCGATTATTGCCGCTTATTAATTGAACGTCGTTGCCGGGCCGGTAACAATGAGCCATTCAGCGGGCCGCGCGCCCGGAGAGTTTGCTCATTGAGAGTGCATAAGCGCACATTAGAAATCCATGGATCCGGGGCCATTATCGATTGAGCCCGGGCCTGTGTACCCCGTCTTTTCCCCAGATTCGAAAGGTTGTTATTTACTTGGGTACTCGCTGCAAGCTCAAACAAGGAATTCATTGTTCGACTGATGAATTAATCGGTAAACCTATATTTTCTTCAGTTATAAGGGTAGATAGCGAACGTATAGATGTATGTATAGTAGAAACGAGTTAAGGTGTACTTTTAAAACTTGTTACATGCATATAATAAGTGTAATACGTTAAATCATGTATTTTTGTTATAAATATAGTATAATTTCTTATACCTTTAGTAAATTACACAATTAACTATAGTAATATTTAGTAGCACTTTCTTCTTCGTATACAGAAATTCAGTATTTAAAACACGTAGTTTTTAAATCAACTTAGTACGCACAGAAAAAAAACATCGTAATGCACAATAGTGGTTTGTTTAAAGTGGTATGATGAATTATTAACTGTTATTTAGTGACTGCAATTTAATGAATGTCGCTAGTTTTGAGAGCTTTTATCGGCAGCGATGAATTAATAAAAGGTTATAACAGGCGAGAAAAAAGTTGGAATCTGAATAAAAATCAGCATCGTGCAAAAATTCATGATGGAATTTCACAGTCAACTGAATATTCAACGAAGCTCGAAAAAACATTTATTGACCAGAATGATGCAATTCATAGCAGTTATGAACCGTTTAAATGGAAGCTCTCCTATTTTCAATATTCATAAGCAACAGTGCAGTAGGCAAAATTTTAATACACTATGCCCTTTCTAGTCTCGTTAATAAACATTCTGCACAATAATCGACTCGCAAGAAGAGGGCAAGGGGTTTGAGTAGTGCATTTGAATAACAAACTATGGGTGTGGTTTTCTTATGACAAAATATAAACAAACATAAAATATAAGGGTTTAATGCTAAACATTTTCGAAGCAATTGGTTTCTAAAGTTATTTTTTGCTAAAATTTCGGATCAGACTATAAGAGTGTTTATGACCATTTGCAATACTTTGTACATCGTACTTACAGTCTTATTCAAATGCACGATCCAAATTCCTTATCCTTCTCCTTTCAGTAAAATTTTATTTTAATCCACATAATTAATATTGAAAAATTTTCATTAACAAGAAAAATAAAAAATTGATAAAGCGATTACTCACATATATGGTAGAGCACCAAATTATTTTCGCTGCTTCCGTGATACCTTTGAAAGGCTAGATTGGTGGGAGCGAAGACCGTGACATGCCTGTGCATCAGCGTGCTGTTGGCAATTGGATTGCTTTCCAGCAGTTGATAAAACTGTGAACATCAAACAAATTAAGGGAAATTAATTTAGGCATCACAACTAAACAATCAACAAGATTTAAATTAATTTGTAATTTACACCTGTGAATATAAGTAGCTGCATTCTTTCACTTCTTTAAGACTTTTTACTGTCAATACACTGAGGGAAAGATTTTAGTAATTTTTACAAACAGTTTAGTAAATTTTACTCGATCTGGTCACAGACTGACATTTAGAGGCTTTTTTATATTCTGTAACTAACTGTTAAAATATCAACTCTAAAAAATACTAAACAGTGTGGTAAAAATTTCATGAACTACCACTATACTGTATAATAAAGTTTACTGATTTTTTAGTAAAAATTACTAAAACATTTCTCTCAGTTTATACAAATGTCATCTTTCATTTCCAATTTGTACATCTTTTACAATTTAAGATTTAAAAAGAAATCTCTCGCGTCACCGGAGAATTACGCTCTTCCAACGTAATCCGAGAAACTCCCGGCGTACGTCAAAAAGTCGCCGGGAATCAAAGGTAATTCCGTATACGTAGGAGGAAGGAGGGCCGAGTCCCGTCGTCCGCGACGGGTTTTAACACCGGCCGAGGTACGTATATCTCCGTTTAAAAAAAGCGTAACGAGCGACGACGGACGCGCGCGGAGACAGGCCGCGAGCCGGCGAGTAGCTCGCGGCCGACAAAGGCCCGGGCTCGTTAATTATCAAGGCGCAATTAGCTCCTTCGCTCGGGACTCGGGGAGAACCCCCGGCGATCCACTTTGAATTACTCTCCGCAAATGGCCTGAGCGCCTAGGCGGCCGAGCCGTGCGCGCACTGCAAGAAAGCGATTTTCTATACATTCGGATCTTCTTTTAAGAGGATTTCAAGCCTTTAAAAGGGCATTCGAATGACTCGAGTGTTGGTACTGTCCTCCGAGGGCATTTTCCTGATTAAAGGATTTTTAATTTTTACGTGTGTTTGCGCACTTAGCAATAATACTTCAAAAAGTGATATAATTAAACCTAGGAATCGAATAAGATTATTTAAAAAGATATAAAAAAAAATATCTCATTTATTTCAAGCTTGATCATATTATGGTGTTTATAGAAAAATATAAAATTTCTAATATTAAAAAAGAAACATTTTTGGTCGTATGCTTTTTCATACGAGACCTTGCGAAAGCTTCATCTTTTCAAAGATATTTAAAAATTAAAAATATATATTTCAATTGTTATTCGCATTTTTTCCTGCAAGAGATTTCACCCTCACTGTTAAAATTTTATACTTACTAAATTAGTTTTCGTAATAATTCTGTGTTTCTTATTCCTATTTAGGCACGCCATACTTTTTATTACAAATCAAAATTGAAAAATTCGATGAACAGGCTGTTATTAACCTGGAAACGATATTAACTGTACAATTTTTTAAAATAAGCCAGAATAACTTGACGAACAAAAAACTCCCTAATTGTACAAAAACGAGCAAATTAATCACTTTTGCCGAATGTTGCGTAAAAAAAACGCTAAATTACAGACCGCCCGAAAAAAAAGCCGCTGATAAAGCAAATGAATCGCTAAAATAAAAGAGCGCGGGCTTTTACGCAACCGGTAATGAACGCTATCGCCGGATAGCCGAGCGAGTACGAGGTGAAGGGGTGAGGGGGGCAAAGAGAAAAATTCGATTAATTTGCGCAAAATCAATCGCGCGGGAAAAGAGACGAAACTCGTCGCCGAGGTCTTTTCTCAATAATGCTTCACGGTCAGCGCCCGGGGCACAATTGACCCCGTAATAAAATCAATCGACGGTCCGGCTATGTGCTCTATAGCGACGCGGCCAATCGACGTCGCCTCGACTTATTTTATTTCGGATGAATTTTATGTCTAAATTCAATCAGCCCCGCCAAGCCGTCATCGACGCTCGTTGTCATTATAACTCGATTCGATTCAGAATCGAGGGGCGTTACCAGTGAAACTATTTTGGGGCGAGCTGGTTAATAGACTATTTAAATTATAAAAGCCAGTAATCGGTTTATAAAAGTTAAGATTAGTCGGGGTATTTTTACCCACGAAAATTTAAATAAATTTCTTTTTTTATTTTTTCAGTTATCAGTATTTTCATTTCGTTCTTAAATAAATAAAAGACTTCAGAAGAAATCCATGCAAATATTATTAAGACATAAATTATCATCAAATCAGACTACCTAAATTTAGTGACAATCTTACAAAGCAACGAAGTTCTAATCATTTTAGCGAGCACAATTGATTAATATCAGAAAGCATAATTCGTTGAAATCGCTTGCCATTTTACGTAAAGTTCCTCAAAAAACTCAGCTAGAGCTAGGCGTCGTAAAAGCCCGATTCAACCGTGGCTCGCCTCTCGATTTTCGCGGCCTTTTACGATGTCGGAAGTCGCCGCTGCCGCGGGAAAAAAAGGAAACGCCGCGCGATAAAAAGAAATCGTAAACTCTTGGCCCGGATTTTCGGCGCTGCTCCGTGGAAACTGCTGTAAATACATCGAGTGCGCGATGCCTTTTTCCCTGGTAGAAAACATTCCCTTGGTGAGTTATTGCGAATTTTGAGTTACGCGCTGACCGCTCGACGATGAATGAACGTATTTTTCGCCAAATTTACGTGAGACTTTTAGTTTAGTTAAAGTACTGAAGTACTGCTTTTTGGAGTGATTTTTAGGTTTCTTTAGTGGTGTACTTTACGCTAGTATCATAAGTTACATCATGAATGAAGTAGCAGTTTTTATTTTAAATAATGACCATTCATTATCTACGTTATCTATATCCGTATATTATAAATTGTTTTTGGTTCAACCATTTGTAACGTATTGACTCAGAAACTGACTCACAATACCAGTACCTTTTTCCGTACTTCTCAAATGATGCGAATCCCCGAGCGACCCTTTTGGCCGGACCTCCGCCTTGGGTAGAGAATCCGAAAGTTGCTTTAATTTTTAACTGTATTTTAAATATTTATACCATATTTCGTAGACTTAAACATCGAAAATGTATTCAATTCAACTGGCCGAATATTTTGTAGATAGTGTAAAATTACCTCAAGTACTCAATTATGTGATATCTCTTATAATTAATAAGTTTAAGTAGAAACATGCGAGTATAGTCAGACATCAATATTGAAAAGTTCTTCAATGCTTTCCCTTCAATTAAACTAGTCGAATATTTTGTTGATAGCGTAAAATCACCTCAAATACTCAATTATGTGATATCTCTTATAATTAATACGTTTAAGTAGAAACATGCGAGTATAATCAGACATCATTATTCAAAAGTTCTTCAATGCTTTCCCTTCAATTCAACTGGTCGAATATTTTGTTGATAGCGTAAAATCACTTCAAGTACTCAATTATGTGATATCTCTTATAATTAACACGTTTAAGTAGAAACATGCGAGTATAGTCAGACATCAATATTCAAAAGTTCTTTAATGCTTTCCTTTTATAGATAATAAACAAATTAATTACATTTTACTTTTAATTTTTTTAAATTTAATCTTTCTTATTACTATACCCACTAGAGAAAAATATTTTCGAGCAATCTTTTTAAAACGAATGAAAATATAGTAAACGAAAACCTATCTATACAATTGCGTATGTACTAAAATCATCATTGCGCATATTCATCCGGAAAGCATTTCTTACAATTGCAGTGCAGAGCACTCTATCAGAGTACAAAATTAAAAAAGTAAGTAGAAAATGTACCTTGGATAGCCGCGAAACCGCATTGAATTTAGAGAAAAAGAATCATTCCAATCTCATTACGACACTTACGCGCTTCATTAATGAGCTACGCATTGGAGGGGCAAAAACTAATACCTTCTTATAAGATTACTTTCGTAACATCGCCGCGTAATGAGGGCGGTAACTTTGCATTCCAGCTCATTTACCGCATTAAGGGGCCGAGCTTCATAATGCCGCGAGCGAAACCAAAGGTATTCCCTTGCCTCCCCCCCAGCACCGGTCGCTCCTTGCTCGCTCTCCGCCCTCCGATTCGCCCGCCAAAGAACTGGAATTTTCGTCAATTAGCGAGATTAATTCCGTTGCTTTGAGGCCGATTGCTGCGTTTAAATTGAAATCGTTTCGGTCGTTATCTTCGCTGAGTCCCTATTAGCTTTCGGCTTTTTATAGATACGTTTTGCTGTATACAGCGAGGAGCTTTTTTCCGCGCCTACGCGGATTTCACTTCCGTGTTTTTACGAGTCCACTTTATTCGCGGATTCAAATTGCAGGAGCCGTAGCTTTTTAAATATGGGTGGAAGATGAGGATGTTAATACTCTTTTACGCTAAAATAGAAATTGTTTATATAACGTTGCTATGTAAACTTGCGTGGGTGAGCTTGAATTTATTAAAAATTTACGTGATTCATGACGTAAAAAGAGATTCACGTCGACTGAAATATACAGTAATGTTACGCAATATATTTTTCACTTTATTAATAAATCTTTTTAAACTTCTGCACGACAGTTCTGAATAATTTTTTTTTATCGAAAAAAATGTTTAATAGTAGTAGATATTGATTACGTGATCGTCTCTTTTACTATATGCAATACTACCTACTTCCTTAGGCGACAAAAATATTTAACATTAAAAGTAATTTTTATAGTAATAGTTTTCTTAAATATATGTGTCTCTTGAAAGATTATCATAAAATACTACAATACCGATTATAATATTTTTTTTAGACATTTGTCGCGGCGTACAGCAACTTGAAATAATCTCAACCACGCACTTTTTACACAGTGTCGAACAAAAACGAATATCAATTTTCGAAACAAAGAACAAAAGATTCGTCCGATGAATACCATACGAGCGTTAAATCGAAACTCTTGAGCACATTTATGAAAAAGTATAGCGCGCCGATATTTACCATGGTAATGGCTCCCCTTCGCGCAATTACGAGCCGTTAACGAACGCGCAAAACGAAGTAAGAAACCACTTGCTCGACCAATAAATTATTCATAGGCGACGCGCGCGGGAGAAAGGGAAGAGATAATGGAAAGCCCTAATTACCGGCGAGTCAACAATGCGCAATATTAATATTTATTCCCGTGGAGAAAAAGCATCGCCGAACGGTGCGCTGCCCCGCGCAAAAGGAGCGCATAGGAATGGACCGGCGCGCGATCAAAGACCTGAATATTGCAGAATAATTGGATGTGTTTGTTTCCTCCTTCCTGCCTCGCCACTGCGTCCACCAGCTTCCTCTCTTTGCCTCCTCCCCTTTGGGGGGAGAATAAAAAGAAAATACTTACCCGCGGATGGACACAAAGGCGCGTCATCGCTGTCCTTTGTCGGGGAAAATAATGGAGACATGTCGTGACCCCGCGTAATTAATTTGCCCTTTCTGCTTGTCGATAAGGGGAGAGGAGGGGAAAAAATGGCGAGGGGGAGGTGGAATCAACGCGAACTTTGCGAATTAGCGCGCGGAAGGTGCGTTTTACTCGCGCGGATGATTGATGCCCCGAGCCGGCTGGGTAAACTTTTCGTCGCATCTAAATGCGCGCTGTGTGCTGAATGTTCAGCTCGAATGCAGCTACTGACTGTTTTTTTTTCTCGAAGTAGATGATTAAGTTGTCCGATGAATTGACAGGCAACTTAATTGGCGATCATCAAAAAAGCCAGGAGAACGTGGATTAGAATATTTGGAAACTGCAATAAAATGTGAAGATTTATTTTAAAATATAAGCTATAGATAAAACTAAAAAATTTAAATTAAGGGTACTATAGTTGAGTTACTGGAACAAGGATATTTTAAAATTTCGATCAATCTTTACTTTCACAGAAAGATACTATTTAATAATAGAGTAGAGTTTTTTACGTTGAAATTAAGTACATTACTGCACTTTCGAGTTCGAGGAGATACTTAATCTAATTATCCTACTAAAATTTAATAACTCCATTAAATCAGTTGAAGCTATAAACGTAACGAAATATTAAAATTTTACAATTCGAAGAAAATTCAAAAAATAATACTAAAAAGCACCAATTATCCCATACACCTATGCCTAAAAAAAATTCCATTTCTAATAAAATAAAATGGTCATTGACGCTATCGGGGATTCGATAAAGCTCAACATCGATTCCCACCGTTGAAAAAAATCGCCGCGCTAAATAAACTTCGACGGGCCCGGAAGGACTGTAAAACGCGAGCGCGCGAGGCGGACAATCAAAGTAAGCCGGCGAAACTCGCCCCGTCAACTTATTTATGACAATGAGCTTCCGGCCGGGGCGGGGCGTAAAAGGCCGGCGCCAATCGTCGAAACAAAGTGAGCGCTCCGCGTGCAGTTTAGCGCGCGGCGAAGATTTCGCCGGGCTTTACGATCGCGCGCGGATCCCCGAGGCCCGAATTTACGGGGCCGGCCCTCGTAAAAGGCGACGGGATACGCGCAATGGATACGTCGCCGGAAATTTTACTTTCATATTTCTTCGCGCTCCTTTTTTCCCGCCCTCAAAGAGTACGCTTCGTATGGTGGAAATATATTTATATATTTTAGTTTTATTCGCGATTAATTTTGGGACCGGCTTGTTTGTAAGGAAGCACCGGAGAAGGGAATGAGTGTTAAAAACTGTTAATAAAATTTAATGAAAATATCGACTTATATATATTATGTATTGTTATACAAACCGAGTTTTTAGTATCTCCTAATTGTAAAATAACTTTTTAGATTTTAAAATAAAACAAAACAACAATTCTCCACGGTAAATTGAAAAGAATGTAGTTAATCAAGTTATGCCCATATACGGATTTGTTTATTATTTGATGAACGCTCCACGAATTTCGCTAACTGAAACCTGCCAAATTTCTGCTGTTATTTTGTTACTAGGTTTATTAAACTTTCATACATTCTAAAGTTTTCACGTTAAAAACGTCTAAATTCCTAGGGTTTCTAAATGATTAAATATATGATCTAAATGAACAAAATGATATGTCAGTAAATTAAATTATATTTACATTTTAAAGAGATATTTTTCAATAAATTATTTGAAAAAAATAAATAGCTTTTAAAATTTTAAAAGTATATTTAAATACATTTTAATGAAAAATTACCATACTAGTAAAATTTATAATTTTTCGTCCCAATGCCTATCACCACTTTTCTAGCCAGTGTAGTAATTTTTACTAGTATTTTTCTAAATGTAAGAAAATGAAATAAAATATTTTTGAGAAAAAAAGAAAAAGAAAAAATGTCTATTCCGGCAGCTTTTGTAATTTAAATTCGTCACCGCCAGCGAAGAGGTCTCTCCTGCGAAGATGCGGCGGGTTTCTCGAGTGCAAGCGCCCTCGGCAAAGAAAACACGAGCCGGCCGCGCCGGGGGGACGTGCGAGAGCCTAATTCGAGCGGCTCGGCGCGAATTTTACCGCCTCGGACGCCGGCGGACTGGAGCGCTTCGCGCGCGGGGCCCCGGAGATTACGAAAATTGCGGCTCACTTATGGGGGCTAAGTCGATTTTAGCGGGCCGCCCGCCTTTCTCCTGAGTGAATTATCCCCGGCTTAATTCGCGCGCCTTTTCCACCTCGAGCGTCTTAATTTGTTGATTTTGAGCGAGGGAACCCGACGCCCCTGCCGCTTTTCTCGCCTCGCACGTTTATATTGTTAACAATGAATTTGTAGATGTTTCTGTTAAACGAAATTGAATTAACGAGTAACTTCGAGTCAAACTTGTAATTCTTCAATTTTTCAAATATAGCAACTGTATTATGATAATTTTTGAATGTACTGGTTTATTTTATTTTATTTTACCAAAAATCAACGAGATTGAATCCCTTTAGATTTGTTTAATGATTACTTAAATTGTACGCAAACTTATTGAATACTTATTCGAATCTTATAACGGAGGATGTAATTTATAAATAAAAAATGTATCATTAGTCATCAATTTTAATATAACAAAAGAAAAAACTTTCCTCAGGGACAGAATCAATATCGTAGGATAAAATTTCTTTTGTTTAAATTGCAATATTTGCCTATGTCGTCAATAAACTTTCCACTGACATAAAGTTCACTGATATCAAAAAAACATCAGCTAATACTTAATAAACATTCCTCCCCGTGAATAAATAAATAAATAAAAATTAACTATTGTTTGTACCTATATTTCGAAAGCAAGTTAAAGCTGTGCCTCTCGTTGGAAAATTTCGAAAGATCCGTCGGTGCGCTTGTTTTTCGAACTGCGAAAGTTTCGGAGCTCTTCTGCGGTCGCGAGAGAGCTCAGTCGCGGGCGATAAAAAATATGAAAGCGTCTGTAAACAAGCGCTGCGCGATATTTACATTTAATCGCTTTTATGTACCTTCGCGGTTGCGGGCAAAACATTTTAATGGCAAAATCAATAGCAAGATAAGTCATAAAGAAAGTTGTTCAGGAATCCCGTTGCTTGATGTTTCATGCGCGCTCCCTCGGAAGTACACGCAAAAAAAAAAAAAAAATATTTTTATACACGCAGCATTTTGTAATGCCTTTCGGCTTTCGAAATGTTGCTGCGAAATTTGAAAAAAAAGCATGGAGGTATGCTTTTGTTTTCGTTTCAAATTTTTACTCTACACATGGCTTCCCGTACGGAGAGAACATTTTTTCCTTCGAAAAAATACATATTAAACATATCCTTCCACCTTTATCAAACAAAAAAATTGCAAATTTTTTTCACCGATCCAAGTTATTTTTTAAATAAAAACAGCCCCCGATAGTGATCGTTCGTTACACGACTCAACTGTTCGCCCAAAAAAGGACTTATTCAACAATCCACCGCGCGAACGAAAACCTCCGCAGCTCCTCGTGGAAAATAACCATAAAGCAGCCGCGCGTTAAAATCTGAAACTCCGATGAAACCGATCCCTCCGCCGAAAAAAAAAAAAAAATCCATCGGCCGCGGGCCGCGCGCCATAAAAATTCATTTCCCGGGCCGCAATATCTGGGGACCATCGGGCACGCGGGCCACGTATTCAATATTAAGAGCTCGGCGTGGCTATATATGCTCGGCCCGGGGTTTGCGCCGCGAGCACGTGTTTACGAGTAGCGCGCGGGGCACGCCACGGCGCGCGCTCGCGACTTTATTGCCGCCCCGAGGATTGCGTTTACCTTGGCTCGTGCGCCGCGGGGCGCCCGTGTCGTTGCTCCCGCGATGCCTAATTTTTTATGGCGTCGCATGCAAGCTTCATGCGTTCGCCCGTGGAGAAATTGTTTCTTTTTTCTTAGAAGCTCGGTAGGAGATTTCCGCGGATGGATTAGAATGACCGATGATGGTTTATTTGATTATTCAAGAGGAGACTTTGTATGGTAATTATAAATAGTTATGTTCGTTAATGTAAAATTCGTCATTTGTCTTTTCTTGTAAAGTGAATTTAAAATAAATTTGTATAGTAAATTTATAATGGCTAATAAGGACAAAGAAATACTGATATTAATTAATGTAAATTTTTTAAGTAGATAAGGTCGGTATGTGGTCAGCCGCTATATTAGTTAACGGGGTACAGGTTTTTGACTGTATTTTAATTTCAATATTTGTTTTTAACAAAAAAAAATAATACAACGGATTAGATATAGAAATATTAATGTTAATTATACTGCAAGGTTAGTAAGTAGATAAGATCTGCGAATGGTCAGACTCTACGCTAAATTGGTACGGTATTTGCGACATACGGCACACTGTTTTCTTTTTTTTTTCTTTTTAACAAATGAACAGTGTTAATTCATTTATTAATTCTTTTTTCTAGAAAAATTATTTGTATAGTAAAATTTGTCTACACTGTCTTTATTAAATCTAAATTCTAAATGCGGGCCTAAAGAAAGAAAAATCAAATTTTACGTCCGCAGAGTGATAAATAAAAGAAAAAAATACATAACTTAAGTAACTATTATTTCCCAAAAAGCTGACGCTGCCACAAGAAGGAAAACACGATCCATCAAACGAATTAACGCGCCGACCGCCGTGTATCGGCAAGACGCGCGCGAGTTTGACGGCGGCGTTGGGCGCGTCACGGCGAAAGGAACCATTCGAGCGATTACGAGCGGCGCGTCCCGACATCTTCCCCGCGATCCTCCGTGTAGGCAGCCCGACACAATGCGCCGGCCGCGCCGTATACGCCGTCAATCAATTTGAGGCGGCGGCGTGTACGCGCGGCTGTTGTCGCTATGCGCGCGCCCCGTCATTTTGCATCGCCGAGCCAAGGGTAGCGTACAGTCACACCGGCATCCCATTCCCACAGATCGATGCGATTTTCTTCCGCGGGCTAAGCGGTTTCTCCGCGGAAGAAGTGGAGCATCGCTGGGGAGGAATATACAGGGAGAATGAGGGATTGGGAGTCGAACGTGATTCAAAGTGATTCTTAAATCGCTTTGAATCCCTGGTGGAAAACGTTAATTTTTAGATTACGCAAAAGTAGTTATTGGCCAGTTATTGAACAAATGCTGGCCTCTTTTGGTCTTCGAACAGTAACTGGTTAATTTATGTCTAAGGCTAATTGGCGATTTCTACTAGGGAATGATAAGTCATTTAAATCGAATGACTTTTCCATCTTTTAATTATTTCATGTTTAGATAGTTGTGAAAAACATGTAGTATTCATGTAGAATCTTGAGATTATTTTGCATTACAGATTCATTAGCCGAAATACTGTCAAATGCCTTTTCCTTTCAGTATTTTATCAAAAATAAAAAAAATAAAAAACCTTTTATTCATTAGGTAAGAATATAGATTTTTTGAAAAAAAAACTATACGAATGATTTCCAGTCCAAGTTCAAGCTGCATACCAATCATTAATAATTTTCATTTAAATTTACTTATTTTTCGTCGAATTCTAATTGATTAATTAATTGTATTTCATAGAATAGTATCAAGTAAAGCAAAATAAAAATAAATACTCTTCTGCTTATTTATCGTCGTTGAAAAGTACTTGAAGCCAGTTTAACTTGATTGCAGATCTTTACGATTTTAAATCGTCCAAGAGTGCTTCTCAATACCTTTCATCCTGGCTGAATAAAGCAATCGTTTTATCGCGGAAATTGAACTACCTAATTACGCGTTAAAAGAACGCAAATTTAAATTACAAATTATACAGTGATTGTACAGGTAATAACATCAAACTTTCTTTTAAGTACGTCGTTTGTACTAAATTCACGTAGTTATTGCACTTCTGATTTCCTATTTCGCTTATTAATTACTAAAGTAAAATAAGAATAGATTCTAGTTAAATAATCCGGATTGACTTTAAATTCCTGCAGAAGTGTACAAAAATTGAAATAAAAACAAGAAGCGCCGAGTGAATCCTGAAATCGTAAAAACGGCTCGCCTCGCTCTTTCCGGCAGCGAAAAAAGCGCGGACTACATAATTAATCGCGCGATTCGGGGGTACAGCAAAATCCAGCCGAACTTTTTGGTACATACGTCGATGGCTAAAAATGCCTATTTAAATGGCAGCGAGCTCGGCGACAGGGATATACGCGGGCGCGACGGCGCGGATATCGACGGCGATATTCAGGCGCGCGCGCTTAATCTTGGGGGCGGCGGAATCGAATTTGCCGTGACGTTTGACAGCGGCGCATTTGAATACGCAGTCATTTTTGGTATCGCGAGGCTCGAAAATAATATGGAAATGCGCAATTTCCGAATTTTGAAGGTGACGGGGTGAGGCTGGATCGATCCTGCTTCGAGGTCGCTTTTCAACGTGGGGTAGTGAGGAGCACTTGCGTTTGGCGTTACGGAATTTGATTTACAAATTTTGAATATGGGAAAGCGGTGAAACGATTTTCATCTAATATTTCTTAATTTTCTTAAAATTTATAATTTTTATCTATTTGATTAACGAAAATCTATACATCAACATTTCAGTATCTTCTTTGGTCTATCGTTTTCCTCTCCATCCGTACCATTTTATACCTCCTCTATTCTCGATTTACTGTTTTCCATCTTTATCTTCACAGTTATACCTATATTGATACCTATTACCATTTTAGTTTTTCTTTTTATTGATTTTTCTGTCCACCACATATAACTTCCTTTACTGTCCATTTTAATCAACATGTCTTTTGCATAGTTTAGATCGAATCTTTTTTTTCTTTCTAACAATAAATATTATAGCATCAAAAAATTAAATATTTGTGTACTACGTAAAAGAATTTTATTACACTATTTTGCCTACTAATACTTATTCAATAAACAGCTTAAATCCATATAGTATTATAATTCCATATAGTAGAATAAATAAAGAAAGAGAAAAGTGAAATTCTTAATTGTTTTTAGTCGAGTATATAAAGACAACAGAATTTTTGTCAACGCACCGAGTAAATGCTTCACGAAGTCCGCGAAATCAGATCTATTTGTTGATCCACCAAAGTGACTCGTACACGCAGGCAAAGTAATATTGAAATTCAAGAGATTTCCGATGCGGCGGAATATCGTCCCTCTTTTGCCTTTGCTTTTTTTCCCCTGGAGTGGCTCGCCTCCGATTTCCACCGGCTTTTGTACGCTCGAAAGCGAGCGATTTTTTTTCGGCACTCTAGGTGGTATTTTTTGCAAACCTCGGACGTGCGCTTTCAGTTAGTTGTATACCTTTTTGAAAAACGACCATCAATGCTTCTTTACCGTCGCTGAATTGTTTTGGCGGTGAAACGCTATTTTATTCGATCCCCATTCAAAAATACTACAAAGAAATCTGTTTAGTTTTCAATCACTGTATGCAACATTATTTTCCGTAGAATTCACTTAGGATCACATTAAACAAAACATAGTATTCCCTGTAAAAAAAATTAACCATAGATTGATCAGAATATGTACCTTCTGGACAGTTTATGGTTAATTTTTTCATTAAGCCGTACAAATTTTAATTCAACGTCAAAGTAAAATAGTAACAATTTTTAATTCTTAAAGAACCTATTACTCCTCGTGCTTCTGAAGGAAGAAAAAATTCACAGCGAAAGTTTGCCGCGTCGGTGTTCATTGGCACTTTAAAGGAAGACGGTGGGCCCGATCGGGGTAGCTGCGGCTTCCGCCGGTATCGCCGGGCGCGATAAACTTTTTCGCCGAGAGTCAACTTTTCGCAGCTGCGCCACGTCGCGTAAACGGCGTTTTCTTTAAAGGTGAGCGCGAGCTTCTTCTGCCGCTTCTTTTTTACGCCGCTGCAGAGCCTATGAATAATTCACGAGAAAAGCCGACGAGAATTTTTCGGAAAGTTCGGCCTTTTTCCCTAGTTCGGATTGTAAATTACGTACAAATCGTTTCCTTAAAAAAAGTTTTAGATCTGACTGCTTGAATAGCTTTTTGAAATATTCCACGGATTCGTAATAAATTTGTAAGTGCAGATTTTCTACGGGAATTCTTTTTTGTTTAACATGTCTGTATTTTATTTTGAATAATAGGTATAACATTTTTGAAGGAGTTAAAGTGACAGCTTAACAATTAAAATTGAAAGTACACAAAAAAATTAAAATCTCTTTTGAATATAAATCCAGTCAGAAAGTGCAGGCTGTTAATCTTTCAAGCTGCAGCATGTGCAACTTAAATCTGTTTTGAAATAGGCAAAAAGTTAAATTAATAAAGTGAAATGTTTTTCCTGCTTTTAACGCAGACACGTGTGGTTCGACGAGATAATGGAGAAAATCGCTGCATATACATCGTAAAATTGGAAGCTCCGCAAGCGTGCATTATTCATATTAATTTTCTTTATGCTATATTCTTCGCAGTACAAAAAAAAAATAAGAACTAATACTTAATAATTATACAAATGAATGTGTAAATCATTAAAATTTAATTAACTGATTTTGCCTGGAGTTCTTAAAGACATCTGGATTTAACGCAATGAACGAAGCTGCGAAAAAATGAGAAAAAAAATGAAGGTGAAAAAATCTTTGGTCATGGATTTTTTATCCAGGAAGCGTCGCCGTCATTTTCGCGCGAGCAAATGAACTTCTTTTCTCCGAGGCACGCGCGCGATTTTTCCGGGTTCTCGACTGCCACGTCCATTTAGGTATTGTCTCCGGCGCGTCTCAAAAGACGAGGGTTTTCATGTTTAATGGAAGACGCGGGCGTTGCGCGAAAAAGGGACGCCGCCTTCCGGGAAAATGAAATTTCCTTTCACGGCCCCGAGGCGTGTGTCCAATTAAAGGATCTTTCTGACGCACTTTACCCAGTGTAATTGGGTCTTTGGGTCCTCCTTTTGTTAAACTCCGTATTTACCTATCTCTTTTTCCTTTCATTCATAAAGACAGACTAGAGGTGAGATCATTAAAGTCTATTGTTTCAATTACGTAGGCCTTTTAATGTGTTAAATAATGTGTTAAAAAATTTTTAAAAATTCGTTTGAAATTTGTTGAATTCCATTTTAAAAAATTAATGTTTATTTAAATAAAAGTAGACATTTTTTATGATTCCAATCGAAAAATGAGATAAATCTAAAGTAGCTGAATTTTGGTGCCATTCAACCTATTATTTATCGATTAACCATTAATATTGCTTCTTTAAAACTCTCACATCTGTCCATCGTTTTCTAAGAGGGAACACAAGAGAGTACAATATACGTACTAAATTCACGAAATAAGCAAGTTTTATTATCGTTTACCTCAAAGAATCTCGAGCAAAACGAATATTCTCATTCAAACAAACAAGAAACACTTGACAGTCGATCGAAGTCGGAGTGCCGAAGAAAAGAGCTCGTCGGCTAATAAGCCCGTCAAAGTCGGAAGGAACGCCATCCCCGCACCCGCTAAAAATCACCGGACCAAAAACATCCATTAAACTTCGACGGACGGCGTCCGCTCCGGAGACAAGGGGCCGATGGACGCCTCGGCCTTTGAGTAGCGCGCGAAAGAAAACACCCCCGGCCGCCTTTCCAGCGTGCGAGCGCCGCTTTCACGCCTCGGCGGGCGAATAATCAGCGCTAATTAGGAGGCAGTCGCGGAATAACGTTATCTCGAGAAATAATGTTCATTTTCATTGTTCGAGAGAGACTAAAGGAATTTAGAGTGGGCAACCTTTGGTTCATTTTTGTTTTCTTTGCGTATGGGAATGGGGACTGTCTAAGCTCTTTGCTTTGCTTTATTTTTATGCTTGACGTAGAAACTCGTTGAAAAAAAGAGATGAAAATGTAGGTGACATTTCGACTTGAAAAAAAGTTCAAAAAGATGAGATGTTATTCCAAATATAATTTCAAGTGTATTGTCAGTTTAATTTTTCCAAGAGAAATGTACGGTTGCGAGATAATGAACTTTCCTTCGTAGCTGTTGTTTCTATTTCCGTACATTTCAAGTTGTGATGTCTATAGTCCAACTACGCAGGACGGTTAATTCAATTTTCGTAGTATTATAAAATAAGCATAAAAATAACTAAGCAGTTAAGTGAGCAAATTTAATAAAATCGATGTCTGACCATACTCTGATATTTCTACTTAAACGCATATTAATTATTATTTTCCTGTTGGATCATTCGTTCGATCAATTATGCATGAATTAAATATACCTTTGTTGTTTATTTTCTTTTTAGTATTATAAAATAAGCATAAGAATAACTAAGTAGGTAAGTAAGCAAATTTAATAAAATCGATGCCTGACCATACTCGGATATTTCTACTTAAACGCATATCAATTATTATTTTCCTGTTGGATCATTCGCTCGATCAATTATACACGAATTAAATATATTTTTGTTGCGTATCTTCTTTAAAGAACAGCTATACTTGAGTTTTTACATTGACCTCGACAACATGTGTGGTTTGGTGTAGCGCTCGGCACAAAAAAGTTTAGGCATTGCTTTTCTCATTCGCGAAGAAACCTTAAACTTCCTCTCAAGTTTGGCCAGTTTTTATTTACTTTCGGTGGATTTCTAGCACGTCTGTGCTTCTCCTGAATTTTTTTGCACGCGGGACATTTGAACGAGTTCTTTGGAACGCAGTCGGTCCATTGAGTTTCTTTTACAAAAAGGTCACTTTGGTTGGTCGAAACACATTTCAATTGGAATTAAAATTCATGTTACCTTTTTACGGTTTACCTTATTACATTTGAGCTGTAAGCTTGAAGAGTTCTCCACTTACCTGTAACAAAAAAATAAAAAATCATTATTAATTTTTATTTAATTTAAAATTCGATCGCTTTATTTAACTTAATTTTTACACCATTATACTAAAACTAAAATTACTCTTCGATCCCCGGTTAAGTGACTAAATTGTGGTATACCGTGAGATGAGTGTCGACGACACACTTTTTAGAGAGGAAAAAAAACAAGCGCATTTCATCTGAGCTGCAATCATAATAGTAAACATAGCCGCACATTGTTTTTTTCGCGTTCTTGCATGAAAATTAGAGAAATACATCAGTGCTCGAGGCGTACGCGTTGCTCGCATCTTTTTTTATTCAGCAGTTTTATTATGTAAATTGAAATTTAAATAATAAATTTAAGAAAAATTTAAATTACGTATCTGCCTGCTTCAAAGGATATGAGGCTATGTTTATGGATGCGACCGCAGGTATGGGTAAGGTGTTCTTATTTTTTATTTCTCTGTCTAAAAATGAGGCTTCAACACTGATTTCATGATACAGGATTATAACTGCAATTTAATCACTCAAACAAAGATGAGGTATGCAATTTAGATCAAACTACACTTACAGATAAACTTTATTTGGCCGCCAGTAAATATTGATGACTTATTTAAGAACTCAATAAATTTTTTAAGCCACAAAAAAAAGAACATATTCATCTTTTTCACCTAACTATCGATGTATCATTATTAATTGGCAACATTATTAAAATAATTCATCGTAAGTGACATTTATTCCGAAAGATAAATCTGTTCCAATAAGGAAATTCAAAATCTAATGCAATGAAAAAAATATCAAATGCAGTAGCAGAAGTCAAATTATTATGGGTGAATTCGCGCTTAGTTCTTTTCGCTGCCCGGTGAATGGAGTCGGTAGCCATCTATCATCCCCCCCCGCGCGCATAAAACAATATAATGTATAAATTTCGAGCGGGGCGATTTATCTTTGTCCGAGCGGTACGCCTTCAATCACTGCCCTAAACGCATGCATCCGCTTTTTCCCATTCCACCCGCTTCCCCTTGACCTTTTCTTTCGCGGACTATTCCGCGCTACCAGAACACATCATTAAAAGTGCATTAACGACGTACGCATTGATGGTTCGCTAGACGGGGATTTCCGAAGTTCAATGGTTGCTGGTAATTAGTGGATCGAACTAGTGTCTTTTGTAAAGGATGCGATTGGATTATATGTTCCTTATATGTATGGATCGTTAAATTTTATATTTAATTTTATGGATGTAAAATAAAATATTGCGATTGTAACGTTAGGTGGAGAAATCTATAAATGAAATTTTCAAAATAACACGAATATCGTATAGGTTGTACGTTTACATAAGTAGTAATACCCTTGTTTAGTCAGACAAAAGTTTTATTCAGTTGATAAATAAAATATTTCAGGAAGAAATTTTTTCTTTGAGACTTTTCTTATCGAATTTCAATCGTAAATTTTCTCATAAATCGAATTTTTAGAAAAATACAAATTAGCATATGCTTACATCAGTAGTAATGTCCTCGTTTAGTCAGACTGAAAATTCGTGATTTTGATGTACTACTGCGCTTACGATTTCAGAAACAAATCGAGGCAACATTTTAATAAAATCACGGATAATCCGAAGTAGCTTATCAAATCAATAGGTCCGTACTGTTTTTGCTGCGAGGCATGCGGTGGTAGATCGGGATTACGCTAACGGCCGGCAGAAATACGATTCAATCATGCAAGAGACAAATTATGTCTCGGATAATTTCGAAGGAAAATAAGACGATAATTTCGGTTGCTCTCCGGCAAGGAAAATCTCGGGATCGGAACCTTTTTTGGGGCAGAGGGCTAATGTATGCACCCTCGACTTGTCTTAAATAATTGCCACGGCCACGCGATCGTTAATAACCGTACATCGAAATCTTTTTGTGGTCGGAATGCTGAAATCAATGCGGGACCCTTCGGACGATGCCCACACCACGAGCATAGATACTGCACGAAGTTTTAATGGGCAGGATGTTGTTTTATTTATAGGTAAAGGATATATTTACATAGTACAACGTCAATGACTGTGTCCAATCTTTTAAATTACTTTGACTTTTAGGAATTTTCTCTAAAATTGAATTGTAAGTTAGGAAATTTATCTTTCTATTTAGAATGAGTGCACATTCGTTTTGGTAATTGTTATCAATTATTAAAATCCAGGGATTAAGTCCTAATGCTAGTAATAATCTCTTCTATCATTACTCTGGTATGATTAAATCTACTATATTTATGAACAAGCTATAAATTTTTTTATCTTATTCATCTTTTCGAAAAATACGATAATTACAGAAAAATGATAATCACGTTAATATTTACGTCTATTAGCGCGATCTATCTCTTTACGTCTAAAACACGATCAACCCTGGCATATTCTATAACCGCAAACTGGTTACCTTCAAGACCTTCCGACCGTAGTGCGGATTGAAAATTCCGCACCACGTCTTCGGAAGCTTCGACAAATATTTCGCGGGGACCCTCTTATCGGGAAATACGTCTCTAAACACAATTTCCCGATGGGTAGCGCGAGACCGGACGTCCACCGTGGGGGACGCCGGGCGGTCGGACGTGGGGTGCGATTTTCCCCGCCGAAACCGAGGACAGCGGACGCCGTCAGAATACTTGCACATCGCCTTTTCCTGCGAAATTACGGCCGGCGACGCGCTAACGGCTCTTACTCGCCACTTTCTTTACTTTGTGAAAAATGACGGCTCCGGGAAGTATGGCTGACGTGATACATATCTCGCCTTTTCCCGCTAACACTCTGGATTTATTTTATTCAATATGTTTTAATGGATTATGGTTTAGGAAAAGAATTTTCGAAAATAAGAGGTACTACTAAAAATAACGTAAAAAATTTACTATAGTTTTTTGAGAGGGGAAGTTTTGAGAGGGGAATTGAAAAATTACTGCAGTTAGGAAAAATTTTACTAAAAATACTGGCATTTTCCTGTGTATTATGGTAAATATTTGAAAGAAAAATTAGATTAAAACGGATAAATCTGTGATGAAGGAAAATTTACTCAAATATACAAAGATGATAGCAACACTTTTTCTGTCATTCTTTTCTTATATTCTTGTCTAAAGTAAAGTAATCAAAAACAACTCAAATAAGACTTCTTCAAGTTCAAGATGATAGCAGTGAGTTTCAAATTTCTGAATTTATTTAAACTGTAAACATTCGCAATAAGTATTTATTTTTCAAAAAAATTTGCTACCTCGAGTCGACCGTTACATCTTCAAAGTACATCGTTCGGATTAAACTTAAGAAGGTAATCCCAAAAAAACGTCCTTCCGCCCTAAACCCTCGAGCCCTTTTCTTATCTCACTTAAGCAAGAGGAGACACATTCCGAGCGTCGAAGCGAGTAATAAAATCGTCGCCTTTCAGCGGCCTCCGCTCCCCCGCAAGAAAATTCCCCGATAATACGAAGGAGCCGGCGAACACCTCTTTTGTGGCCGAGACAAGGGATTTCACACTCGGCGGGGCGTGAGGCGCGTCTGAGGCGTCGAAGACGCGCCCAAGACGCCGATCTTTCGCGCCGCCGAGATTCTGCGTCCGGATCCCCGGCGTTTTTTCGCGACGTCCTCCTCTCGACTCCGGGTGGCTGGAAATAATTTTAAGGGCCGACGGTGGCGTCCGTCTTTTGTCTCGCAAGACGCTCCGCCTCGCGTGGGCCGGGGGACCGGCGACGAAAGGGAGCTCAAAGCTCCTTGGGTTTCGGTTGGCTGACTTCTTACGGATGCAAAAATTTTAAATGGAAAATTCTGGGGGTTCTATTCTTAGCGGATTTTATTTTACAGTTTTATCAGTTGTTATAAGGAATTATTTTCTCTCGTCTTTTTTTGTCTCTGTGGCCATAAAGGAAAGTGTCTATTTATAATGATTTGTAGTAAGGATCAGTCTTAAATGTTTTAATTTTATTATTAAATCACTCGACGGTGCTAACGGTGTTTTAAAGATAAACTTGACCTTCAATTTTCATGGAGGCTTGCTTTATCAGGAAAAATAGAAAGTTATTGGCGATGTTTCAAAATTCAACTTGATAGTTGTAAGACATTGAAACTCTCTTTAGTGGTAAATATCGAAACTCATTGAAGATATTTCAATGATCTTCAATCTTTTAAATGTCCTTCAAGCTCTCTTTGATGGTAAACATTGAAAGCCATTAGAGATATTTCAAAAATTCAATCTAACTTTCGAATGATATTTAAACTCTCTTTCGTAGTAAAAAAATGAAAAACTATTGACGATGTTTCAAAATTCAACTAAACTTAAATGATCAAGTTCAAGTTCTCTTTGGTGATAAAAGTTGGAAGACATTGCGATGTTTCAAAATACTATTTAAGACCTTCACATACCATTGAAGGTCAATTTCGTAACTTTAATTTTAACTGATTTGTTTGAAAAGTTTATGAAGCATTTCAAAAATTATCTTAGCTTATTTATGTTAGTACATAAATGTATAATAAACAGATAAAGCTATTGGACTTGATCAATACAGATTTGTTGAAGAACTTCTTCACAACCCCGTTCAAATATTTAACCATAAAACCAGATGAACGATCATTCTCCCTTTTGACAGTTTACAGTTTGGTTTGAAAATCCAATCGAATTCTCCTCGTAAAACACATCGGAATATTCGCGACAGCCATCTTGCGCCTTAAATCCCTCGCCGGCCTCCGGGAAGCGATGCCCAATCGACGTGTCCCGCGCGTCCGCGGATTCACCGTCAAACGCTTTTCCCGGAGAAAGCGCGCCGAAATCCTCCGGCGCCTATCCCTTTCGTGCGAAATCCAATTTCCTAAAATCCGCGCGCATATAAAGCGCGGCCGGGGGATTTGCGGACCGGACCCTGGCAGCGGCAAAACAGTCTGTTTATCTCGGCCTTCGGCCGGAGCTTGTAAGCGTCGTGTGTACGTCGCCTCTGTATCCCATTCGTGGGAGGGTAGAGCTCGGAGAAAGAGACAAATGAGAGTTAAAAGTTGGAGATGGAGGGATAAATGGGGTGGGTGGGAATCGAAAAGACGAATGCGAGGATCGGGAGGTTCACTGCGAGAGGGGGCAAGCAATTGCTGGATGAGATGTGCGGATGAGAAGTGGGTTGAAGGACTCGGAATGAAGAGGGGAGTAGTTGATTTTCTTCGATTGCTTTTTTTTTCATGAAATGGTACAATCAACGGTCTAATGGAAATGTACCACAGCAAAAAATGAAGTATTCAATATGCAGATTATATTAAGTGGATTGGTTGACTCGATTTATTAGTATCTATGTACTTGCAATCTATTATACAAAGTAAGCGTTATTGTAAATAAATCTAAAATCGTTACTAACATTTTAATTTGTTGTCGAAAATTTATGTGATTATACTCATTTTCATGATAAGACCATTTCAGTTCTAAGTACCCTTGTCAACTTCATGAATGAAATTAATTACCTCGCGAAAGGCGAGTGTCTCTGGTATGATAAATTTGCAATTAGCGAGTTCCGCTGCACTTATAAGTACGAATAAAACATAGACTAAAAAAACTCTTCAAGAAAAATCTAATTTAATATTTTACCCTTCATCAACGAATAAAAGTCAATTATAAAAAAAATCGAAACGAACAATCTAATTTCCTCGATACACTACGAGCAATTCACAAAACAAAATAAAGCTTCCCACACATAAGTACTCTGCTCCGTACAGAAAGACTCCAAAACCGTTGACCGACAATTCGCTCCAGCCCGTGGGCATCCGCGACTCGTCGCTTAGCATTTGCATCATCGAGCACCATCGCGCGCGCGCGACTCCCCCGAACCACCCCGTCGATTCGTACGGCGCGCCCCGGAGTATCGCGTGTGCACTCGGCTCGTCTCGCTCGTCCGCCCAACGAACCGAGAGGAATATCAATTCCCCGATCGCTCCGCCGCGTATATATTAAATTGCAGTGCCGAGGGGAGTGAGAGGGAGAGAGAAGAGAGGCACTTGGCAGCTCGTTTAGAAACTGGCACTCGCCGGAGCGAGTCGCGCGCTCCGCTGAGCCGGGCGAGCTTCTTTTTTTTTGTCGACGATGCTTAGGACGATGCGGAGTCGCCTCCCGATGGTGGCGCGGGGCTCGGGGGTGGAGAGGGCTAATACGAGTCGACGATACAGTTTTAGATATCGCGCGCGCGCGCGGGGTAATGGTGCGTTTTATATGGAAGGGAGTATAAACGTTATTCACAGCTCACTGAGGGATGCACTAGAATGGATATGACTGGGTGGATGTCGCTGTAGCGACCCCTTTTTTGATTTTTAAAGGCGCAATCTCGTTCCCTTCTGGGGAATTAGTTATATAAGAAAAAGTATTAAAAAATAATAATTAATAAGGAAGTCATGAGTGTTGATTAATTAATAAGGAAGTCATGAATTTTGAGATAGTTCAGGTTAAATGCCGGAACATGAATTTAACTATATTTGACATTATCTTTAAAAAAAAGTTCAATTCTTTTCTACTAGTTTCATCATTTAGTAATACAGCATTTTTATCAAAATCCAATGCGCTTTGCGAGCTCAAATTTCTTATACGTTATATTTTGGAGCCATTCAACCGGATATATTCACATGAACCACTGAAATTGCGTTCTTAAATGCTTCCCAACATCTTATCATCGTTTTTTAAGAGCTTCATTTTCTAAGAAAGGATCTTTCTTTCCTCTTTAAAATTACGTATTCTAACTTAAAAAAAATGCAAAATTTAACCTCAAACTTTAAAATATTTAACTTCAAATGTCTCGAAATCCTGACTAATTCTGAGATCACATTCGCATTCTGGGCAAAAAGTTAGCTTCAGAAACAACTCGCAGTCACCGCCCAACAAAACCTCGCGGATCCGTGTTATGTTTTGAAGACACTGCACGTCAAGACCTTTATTACCTGCAGCTAAAAAGACTCCGTGAGAACCGTAGTGCAGTGTTTCAACGTACAAAGTAAACATCTGCGTCGCGACATCTTCGTCTGATCCTTTAGTGGATTTTCTTGACGAAAACGACTCATCCGGCGGGCCGTAGAAAGAAGACCATCGAAATGAAAGGTTCCAGCACGTGTCCGTCGTACGCGCCACTCGGCCCGGAAAAATCCTTTGGCGAACGCGCGCCCGCTCAAAGCCCAACGGCGTTTACTAATTTCGCGCGGGTTTCCCTCTACTCCTTTGTTTTAGCGCCGGAGCTCATCAGAGTCGTAAGCGGGACAACGTCAAAGAGTTTCTTTCGTTCTGCTCCCGTTGAATCTAACGCAAAGTATTGAAGTATTTCGTTTGTACATGCGAGGCCTTTTATCCCGGTTCTTTTAATGTAAAAAAAAATTCCGTTAATTATTTATTTTTTAAGGTAAGCCTGCTGCTGAGGTACTTTAATGTTTAATCATCAGAAGTGGAATTGGTTTTCTGTGTGCTCATTTAAGAATTATCTATAAAATGAAATAATTAAATGTTTTTTCAGTAAAAATACAGAGGTATGGAATTAAATATTATATACCAGTGATTTCGATTGTATCGATAAAATTAATTTTATTTTTTATTATTTTTATTTAAAAAGACTTATACAAAATCATATTTTTAATCACACATTTTTATTTTGTGTAGAATGAATAGTACATAGCTCTTCTGTCCAGAAATAAAAGAATTGTAATTAACATTTTTTGCAAGGTCCTTTCTTTATTACTGTTACATCTGTAAAAAACAGTTTAATTGATTATTTTTGTTAATTATAATAAATTTTTACACAGTTATCACACAATTTTTTAGAACAATATTACGGGCTACCTATTCATCCAAATTTTATCTGCAACACCTAAACTTAATGTGTAATTGGTACAATTCCTCAAGTTTAGAGGTTGCAGATCAAATTTAGTAATTTAGATGATAAGGTGGCCCACAGTATGCCTCTAAAAATTGTATGCGTGGCCCACTGTCCCGCTCTCCCCTATATTTTTTTACTGTATAAAATTTTATTACTATTTTTAGAAGCTTTTTAAAAATAGAAAATAATATTATTTCTCTTACGTTTATTGTTACATTTGTTATAACAATACAGCTTGCCCGGATTACCGTACGTGCGTCCATCGGATCCGCAAACTGGAGCATACTGATCAGTAGAAACACAGTTGCACTCTTTGGGAGGTTTTTTGTCATTCGATTCAACCAACAAAGTGCAGGCTAGAAGCACTAAAAGTACGAACGCATTAAAATTAACGTGAATAATTTAAGTAAAGTATAGTTGCAATTAAAAAAAGAATACTTACTGCCCAAAATAATGAAGGTTCTCAGTTTGAACATTTTGCGTGTTTTTGTTAAATAATGGAGTCTTCGCCAAGGAATGATGAATTCAATACTGGCAATTCGAAAGCGAATATCGTCTTTTTATACCTATCTTTTCTCATTGATTCTCCTCATCTTTATACGATTCTGTTTACAGTGATTGTTATTGAATTAGGGAGATAATACAATGTACGAGGAAACTTGACGGTATTTACATTTTACCTTATCTCTTCGCGTGTTTTCATACACAAGCTGTATAAATTTATTAGTTGCTTTTTTTTCGCATCATGTTGACATTCTTTCTTTCCTTGATTGCAGTCGTTGCATTAGCAAAGTCAAATGTGTCAAGTAAACATAAAAATTTTGTAATCTTTTAAAAAATTAAACGAACTTTTATTTCATCGATTATATGCATAATTCAGTTACTTTTATTTATTTCTTATACTGCTGTGAATAATAATCGCTAAATTGCTTAATACATTATTATTTCTTACGACCATCGAAGTTGCTACATATATAACGACAGGAGTTGAACGGAATAGCCGCAAGCGATTCACGTCTGACACTTACGCTTCCGGGGATCTTCGAGGATTAAGCGACAACTGTCGCAAGTAAACTGTCATCCGCGTGTAATTTCTCATATGCTCATGCCTGCGAGCTATTTCAAGGGGACTATGTTAATTATTTTTGTGCGGAATAAACTTCGATTTTGATATTTTTATTATCAAGTGAACAATTATATTTAATATATACGAAACGAAAAAATAGACGTTTCTAATTAACTTCATTTTAATCAAAAATGCATAAATTTATACATTTACTTGATGTAAAAGATACGCAAAGCTTGTCAGTAACTCATCTCAATAACATAAAAATAGCAATGATAAAAAAAAAATGCTTTATTTAGCTTTACAAAAGCTTCGCAATTCAAATTTCAAGTAAACAATTTTATTTAATGTACAAAACGAAATCATACTTATTTCGAATTCCTTTCATTTTGTTCAATAAATGCAACCCCTTCAATATTTACTGGATGTAAAAGATCCGTAAATTCCAGCATCGATATTACAAAACAAATATACCGACATTTATTTTTACGCGAACTTCGCAATTCATCACGCTAAATTCACTTCGAGCGTCGATATTCGCGTTTTGCCCGCGATAAACAACGCGATCAAAAAATTACATCATCCACCAGTCGACGGCGTCAGTTTCATCAATAAATCGCCGCTGAAATTCGCTCGTCTTCCGCTCCATAAAAACGGCATCCCCCGCTGTCTGGCCGTCACTGTGCGGCACACCCGCGCGAGCCGACTCGCTGGTCCGCGACGTCGGCGATGCTTTCCGGCCGGCCGCCCAGCCGGATACCCTCGCGCGCCTCTCAAAGCTCGATAACTTTCGGCCGGCTAACCCGGCGCGAAATAACACTTCCTTAATTGCGATTTACGACGGGGGTGGGGGGAGGGTGGCGCGTCGTTATTTCGAAGCTGGACGATGTTCATCCCGTCTGCCTCGAGGCAACGACTTGCGGAGCCGTGAGTTCATCGTTGATTATCGTGGTTGGGACGAGCGACTGTAAGTGACGAGTTTTGACGCTGCAGTGGAAATGTTGAAGTAGGTGAGGCGTTATTTGCGCGAAGAAACGTGAGTTCAACATTTTTTCGAAGAAAAAAAAAAGAATTAATGTAAAGTATAAATTCAATGGTTTTTGGCACAGTGCAGTGTTTCTGAAATTTTCCAACTTTGATGATTAATAATTTTTTTATAAATTTTTTATGTAATTTGATGTAGTCTTTGGAAAGCACACTCAAAATTTAGAAAAAGAAATGTTAGATTATTGACATAAGATTTGCCTTAAAATCTTTCTCTGAATGCACGTTTTTAATTTACTTATTTGGTCAATAACTGTCCTTAAAATTTGTACAGATACAGAAAAATAAAAAAAAAATCGAAATTTCTGTACCTGCGATTTTTCACATTATTTATAAATTTGAAATAAATTAAAAAGCTGTTTAAAAATCAAATAAACCAACAACTACCTTGGAACTATGAACCAACTAAAGTCATTCAATAACACCGTGTTTAAGTTCGACCAAAGTTAGCAATTAGCAACTTAACCTACATCTCTCGTGAAGGTAAACAAAGTTAATGCGAAAGAGCGGGCTGGAGCTCTTGAGCCAACCTGTCGCCTCTCTCTCCCCCCCGGAAAATCTAATAAAAATACGAAACAAACAAGCCGGTCCTCGAGAGCCCGGGGGCCATTTCCAAGCAAATCAGCCGCCTTTGAATTTCGCCGGGGATGATCCGAGCGTCTTCTCCGCCGAAAAGTCCTTGCGCGCGGAAGAAACACACGCACGCCTTCGCCCGGCCCCGCTCCCGCTCTCAAAGTCAACAGGCGAAAAAGCCGACGAGTCGATTGAAGATACACACGGCCCCGCTTCCATAAATAACATTGAACTGCCGGCGGAGTCAAAGGAACTTTTAATTGGCTAGGAGGCGGCGGCGAGAGCTTCTTCCGCGGCTCCTTCAATCAAAGTTACGCCGTGCGAAAATAACCCCGGCGAAAGGATAACTGCGCTCCGCGGGGATGCGCGAGCCAAACGTAGATCACCTACCCGGCACCGATGGTAATTCCTGTCGTCGCGGAACGGGGCTGTTGTTTTAAGGTACGAGAAGCTGGTTCGGACTCTAACCCATATAACACTCGGACAATCTTTAACTCGGTTTTGTGCTGAAGTTGTTTTGTAAGATTCGTCAAAGTGAATCAATTGAATGCATAATATTTTTACACTTTGGGACTGGTAATCATTAATTTTTAATAATTCGATTTTTTATTATTCAATATTGTTTCAATAATTAAAATTATAAACTGTACGACTTTGAGACTACAATAACTTGATATAACCGCAACAAGTAAATCTTAAATGTTTATTTTCTTTTTTTTAGTATGTTTTAAAAAAAGTTAACTCCAAACTATGTAAAGTTTGATAACTGAGATTTCACTTAAATAAAGTGAATAGTCACCTATTTAACGTGAAATGTCTTCCATTTATTGTATTACGTGAAAGACTTTTGATTTAGAATAAGTTAATATTTACTTATTTAAGAGAAATGTCACTTATTCAACTTTAGAGAGAAAAGCTTTAGAAACTCATTAGTTTCCTCTTCGCTCTGCATAAAATTACGAATAATCTTTATAACTACAAAGGTATAATATATAACTACGCAAATGAAAATAATTATGAAGATGTAATATAATTGAGCGACTGCTCGATTGTATGAATAATGCAGATATTTTAATTGAAACATAGCAATTTTACATGAACGATTTAATAAGGTTACATATAAAATTGAATCGGATTTGATTATTCCACACCGCTGCGCGCGCGCGAGCAATCCGCTTACAATTGCTTTACCTTTAAATCCGCGGAAACTCAAATATTTCAAAACCCCGGCACCGCAGCCGACGTTTAAACTAATAATTGCTCCGCGCAACATTAACATTCCGCGTATTTTCGAGCGCGTCTACCGCCGCGCGGGGCAGCGCGAAAAGGAAGGATAACGCGATTACCCGAGCGACGATTTTTAAACGCCGGGCGCACGCGGAGAGTACAGTAATCCCGGGGAGCCGTGTACATTCGAGCATCCGGTCGAAATCAAGCCAAAACGATTGAAAAACTGCGCGCTGCAGCCGGGGCGAAATTTAATTTTCCGCCGCTATTGCGCGCGCGAGTGGCGCATAAATGCGCGCGTAAAAGCAACGTAAATGCAGGTAAATGGCAAGCATCTGCTTGTTTAGTGCGGCGGGGGAGGAGAAGGGGGATCGTCGGGGGTTGCTCGAGAATAGGATGTCCATTAGGGGTAATAAACTATTCCGGTGACTTATTTACGATTGATTGATGGGCCGAGCTTTTGATTAACGTCGAACGAACCGCGAGGGGCAGTGATAAATGAATAAACGGACTTTATTTTATCGCACGGCTGCAGAGATTTTTAAAAAATAGGATGTCTAAAGAAATTATTGTTAACAGTTTTTTAAATTTTTATAAATGGTTATAGGCATTGTATATTGCGCTGAGGCGCGGATTGAAACTAGTGCTTAAATTTTATGTTATGGAAAAGGTGCATATGATATATACAGGGTGCTCCAAAAGTACGTTTATTTTTAAAATTATAAGAATTTTTAAAATGATCTTGAAGTTGTTGGATCAAGAGTGGATCAACGCCTGATTGTGACTAGATACGTTGCTCTTCTCATTTAGCAATTTGTTCTCTGCAGGTCAATTTCGACCATGACGCGATTACATTTCTGAATAAAAACTTTTTTGATCTTGTTGATTTTGATTAAAAATAGTTATAATTCCAGGAATAAGAAAACTTATTCTTCAAATGAGCATAAAAATTGACCACTAGGGAGAAGCAGTTATTTCTTGTAGTTATAAAAATAAACAAGTTATAAATTTACTTTTGGAACACCCTATATGAAACTGGCTCCAACAAAGTCATTTCACTCTTGGCTTTTAGCTTTCGGTTCGGATTTTCCATCAAAATTAATACACGCATTTAATGTTTATCCTGATTAAAGCATTGCATTTTCTCTTCAATTCTCACTGTGAATATTCAATTACATTATAGCTATTTTGGTTGTATCTAATTATATACCAAAATATTATGCTATTGTAGTAACCAATTCATAATCAATAAGCGGTTTATTACTTAATACACCAGATTATTGCTTGAAAGAAATAAAAAATCTTATCAATTATTACAAATACTACCAAACTACCTGCTGTTCCAAAAAAACACTAAATAACTTTAGCAGATTTTGACCATTTATTTTATTTTATGTTTTGCACCTAACGTGACGATTCGTAGCGACGCAAACTAACCACCAACGTGCAATTCACAAAAAGGATTTCGTCAAAGGACTTCGAATCGAAACCGAAGACCTTCGCAATTGGCTAAACCGATGTACTTTTAACAGCTCAGCCTGCTCGCGCTCCCCCCGACAAATCCTAACCCGCGGTTTGTCAATGAGGCGAAAGATGCAGCACTGGGTTGGGAGCGCGACGCGCGGCACAGGAGCGATTCAATTAGGCCGCGCATCGGTCCTAAACGGATTAGTCGTACGGAATGTTTAATCGACGCGACAATCAAACTGACGGATAATGACAGTGGCCGGAGCCTGTCGCGCCGATTTTACCCTGTTGCCCCCGCGAACGGCTAATTAAATCCGGCGAGATCACAGAGCACCGCCGGCGCGCGCGAGCCTCGCGCTATTTCCACCTACGTCTGCGGCCCCGGCCGTTAAATGAGCGAGCTTTACTCGTATTTTCTGCACGCCTCGTTGGTAACAAAAGCTTTCGCCCGTACGCGCGGAGAAAAATATTCATTTGGTTACTCGGCTGGGATGGACGTGAATTCATTATGTCGTTATTCGTTTGGCGAAGAGAGAATAGATTTTTATTTTATTTTATTTTTATATTCTTTTTATTATAGTTCCTATTAATAAAAGATCTGTAGAGGAACGTATGAAGCTTCAAATTATTTTTAGCTGGCTGTCACGATTTCTGATTTGGGGTAAAAATTTTGTTAAATAAAGTGAAATAGAAATATTAAATTTAAATAGTTTTATTTAAGTACTGAGATTTAAGACCGTCAATAGAGGGCAGAATACAGTAATACTTAATAACAACAGTAATACTTATAACAGTACAAAATATGTTAAATAGTCGCTCTATTTTTATAGGAAAACAAACTAAACAACAACTGATAATTTGATTTTTCCCTTCAATTACATCAAATCCTAATACGATTTTTAATTTTTAAATAAACATTTTACAGGGCAAGTAACAATCGATCCAAAGCTGCATTTATTATTTCATTACTGTGCAAACTCTGTTCCCGATAATGGAATGAAAAGATTTCGGAGAAGTCCAATTGGAAGCGAAACAACAGTCAGCGCGGCCACTTCGGGTCAGGCCGGCGTTATGCAAGAAGCGCGGCAAAGTCATCGGAAGAAACTGTACAACTTCGGCTTGACCGATAAACCGCGAAATCGAAATCGTGCCACCAGGCGCGGGACACGTCCGCCGCCGACTCTCGAGTCGTCGACTTCACCATTGCCGGGGGACGCCCGCTGAATTCAAAGGTGGCGCATTACTTTTGTTTGCGAAACTATAGCAGAAATATCGTTACCCGCTCCTGTGTACAACATTATTGGCCTCCAAATGGATGTTGGCTTCGAGTGGGAGGGTAATTTTGTATCGTGGAATTTGAAAGGGGATATTTTTGGTAAATTTTTTTTTAGTAAAAAAAAGTAACCATAAATTGGCCAGAGTAAGCCTTTTCTGGCCAATTTATGGTTAATTTCTTTTACAGAGGATAGGTAGAAGAAAATGAGATTCTTTATTTCGAAGGTTGCGCGAAATCAGATTATATGTATAGACGGGAGAAGTTGAACTTTCGTCTATCTGATTTTAAATTTCGAACGTAAACTGCAATGTCCAGCAAATTCAGTTTATATTATCTCGCAGCTGAGTTACACAAGTAAGTTAACTGCGGTGAAACTTTATATCGCACAGTACAAGAGACTGCATACTCCATTTTTCGATAAGTTCATCGTAACTTCACTACAAGAAATTCGCTTCTCCTCTTACCTTCAAAGATACTTTAACAAATACAAAGAAATAAATAAAACAAGATCCAAAGATAATAAACTTACTAATTCTGTTCTGATATTTTATTTCTTCAATATCTGATCTTTTTTTTTTGCTACCACCCGCCTAAGGCAAGAAAATGAGAGACTTTTTATACCGACTAACTTAATTTTTTCCCTCGGCAACACTCGCTACCCCGGATCCAAATGAATTTTTCGATCGACGAAAATCTGTATAGCGCGAGGGGGGGCATTCCCGGTGGAATCGCTTTTACCCCGACGCGGAGCGGAAACATCAGTGCCCCGGCAAAAACAGGCGAGTCCCCCCCGTTCCGCGTCGCAAGAACAGCCGTTTTTTTTTCACCGGTCGCTCACTACTGCGCCGGAGATTAACGCCGCGGCGATTCATTACGCCTCATCCGATAATCCGCGGCTCATCGCGCGCCGATAATCGCCGTGGGATTAGCGCCTCGCTCTTCCTGCTTTTTCCCCGAGCAATCGCTCCCGAAGCAATGATTGATCGCGCGGCCTTCGGCGGGGGGGCGAAATTACGAGGAGGCGCTCTAGCGACTCCTCCGAGGGAACGGGAGGAAAGTAACCTTTTGAGGCTTGGAATGAATAATTTATTTCTTGTTCTGTGTTAAATCATTTTTTTTCATTGAATTAGTATTACTCATAGTTTTTGAACAAAATTGTTATGATCTAATGAATTGAAATTTATTATGCGTAGAGGATTATGTTGGAATATTACTAAACAGTGAGTAAATTTTGTTTTTAAATTATTCTTCTTCATTTCTATAAAAAAATATTAACTTATTGTTGATGCGCTATGTAGTCGTAACATTAATGATTCATGAAAATACAGACTGTTTGATATAAACAAAGGGGTAAAAGATAGGAACTGACAATTTAGTAGGAAATGCTTTTACTATCACAAAGTTTTCTGACAGTCGATGTCAATAAAATTTTTCAAGTTTAGACAGAGTTCATCGAAAAAAATAACTAAATATTAGATATTATTATTTATTTTTCAAAATATCGAAAAGTTGTACCTCTTATTAGTTCAATACAGTACATCATTTTCCAATTTTCGACCACGTTAATTTTTCAATTATGCGCTTTAAAGATTTGCAATAAGTAATCAATCGCCAGCATCCCTCACAAAAGAACTTTCTAAAATTTTAATTTAACTTTGCAAAATAAAACCGTTATTATAACTCGTCCACAATAGTGCATTTCCTACCCTTCTAATCCATTAAAGAATGTAAATAATTTAAATATATAACGAAAAATTTCACGAAAGCGTTAATTGTTCATAAAAAACCATCACCATGAAAATAAAAGGAAGATGGACGGGAGATGAGGGGGAGGGGGGAGTGAAGGTAAGATAAGGCGGAACGAGCGTCGGGTCTCGGCAGAGGCGTAAAGCAAAAAGTCAGTGCACCCCCGAGGATAAATAACCGTTCGCCCGAGCAAATTCGAAGAATATCCCGGTAGCATAACGGTTACGGTTATACTCGACCGTTACGTAGTTCTTGCGCTCGGGCTACCTTTTCATGTACACCCGCGCGCTTCAATTCGCCCGCATGGCTCGCTCCCGCCTCTTCAGGCTAGATTAAGAATTGAGACTGAGGTTGGTCGAGCCATCCCCGCGTTCGTGAGGTGCGTTTTGATTTTACATTCCGTGATAAGGTTCGATTAAATTACCGCAATTACCGAGTTTTCAGAGTACCTGAGATGCTGGGATAAGATACTAATGGTAAGAAGAAAAAAAACGTTAGTCTGCGTTGTATACCAACTGAGATAATATTATTCAAAAACTGTCAAATAATAGCAGCATTAGTCGTTTTTATTATAGATTTGGAAATATTAAGATTTGTTAATTAAAAAAAACCTAAGGTTTTTTGAAAAACCTTGACGACACTAATAGTAAGAGGAAAGAATGTTAGTACTACACTTACAGTATTCATCGTTTTTATAGATTCTGAAATATTAAGATTTTTTAAATAAAATGGAAAGAAACATAAGGTTTCTATAACTAGGTTTTTCAGGAATTTACATTTCTTTTACATTACCGAGAAAGAAAAGAAATTTTAAATTTTCGTCAAATATCAAATAATCCATATTCTCATAAACAGTTGGCCCTCGTCATTTATCGAAAAATTCCGCATGCGGGGAAAAAAGGGTTCGATCTTGGTATACCCAAGCTCCAGAGACGATCTCGCACCGGAGCCAAAAGAGTCTCATCCACTCCCGGCTGTCTTCATCGGGTGATCCCCGCCACCCCCGCCCCCTTGGGAGAGCGTAAGTATTCCCAGGAAAAAGGAGCAACGACAAGGAGAATATCCCGCTCTCCTTGATATTCCGGCCTCGTCAGGTGCACGCGCTCCTTACGTGATATCGCGTGATCGAGGAGGGCGACACACTCAAGTTCCCGCACGGCCGGAGAGACAAAGAGGCGAAATTGATAAGGAGGATGAAAGATGGATGGTCGTAGGGCGGTCTCGATACCCGACGGGGGAATAACGCGAGCCGCGCCTTTTTCCGGGATCCGAGGAATTAATGCAGTTGTTGACGGTACAAGTGGAGGTGGGAGGAAATGATATCGGCCTCGTGTTACCCATTGAACATTCCTCGTGAATTCCGCCACGCGGGGATATTTAATTATTTGATGTACTTGGACGTTCATCTTATATACTGACTCTGAAGTGACTTGTAAGGCGAATCACGTGTACTTCAAGTATGCTACAAGTTTCTTTAATTATAGTAAGAAATAAAAATGGGAGACCTTTTTTCTTACTTGGTCTTATTATTTTAATTTAATAATGAAAGATTACAAGTAATGTACGATAATTCAATAGTTAGAAAATTGACGGTAGAAAAAATATATTAATTATTTAAATTATGACTTTATTAAAATGAATGTAAATTATTTTTCCAGTAAGTAACCGTTAACCATAAGTTGGCCAGAACTTAGAAGTTAGAAGGAAATTAACCATAAATGCAGATCAATTTATGATTAATTTTCTACCAGAGAACAGAATTTATTATTCAGTAAATCTTTACTAAATTTGTTATCTTACCTTACGATTACCTATAAATATATATAGCCACCAGTGATTTTGAAATATAAAATACAACTATAAAAAATTTTAAAAAAGTGCCTGGAGCAAAAGAAAAAACGATGTTCGAATCGTTCTATCGAGTAATTGATGGTAATTGAAGCGCAAAAAAAAGCTCGAGGAAAGTTCGCGTCGTGCAAAAAATCATTTCGTGTCACTAAATTCGACAGATATTTCCGGGCGGTAGAGCGGCCGTTATCGAAAAGTTCGAAATTGTTTCTCGCGCAAAAGTTCCGAGATTTCGCGTCTAAAGTGCGCCGCGGGAAAATCGAGCGCGTCGATCCGGCCCCCCGTTACAGTAACGTTCCATCCCGCCCGCGGCGCATCCCCCCCCGCGACATCGGCACTCGTCGCGCTCGATAAAATCTAAGCTAATTATAAAATTTGCGCGAAATAAAAGCAAAAGGAAAATCGAGAAAAATCCTTTGTTATACGAGGAATGCCCGATCGGCCCCTGGAGTTGTACATTTTTAATGAACAAAGTTCCTTTTATTACGGGGCGAGCGAAAAATTAAATGGCCCGGCAGCGAGGTTCATTAATCACATAATGCAGTTCGGTAGTTAAATATTAAAACAACGGGGAGGGCAGTGGAAAATGCAGCGTGACGCGGAAATATTAAAAGTGAAAAATGCCCTTCTGAAAGAGTTAGCGAGCAAAGTGCTCGGGGGGCGGCTTGACTTACGGAATGTTTAATGAATATAAATTTCGGTTAATGAGCCGGAACGGATTAAAAGTGATGCGTTATTTCTCATAGGGAATAGACACAATATTTCTTGCCGCTCTAACAAGTGGTCGCTGGCTCGTGAGTAATTCTAATATGACGGGCTAATGACTCTTTAATCTTGGGACTCTTGATAATTAAATAAGAGAGCTTAATCGACCGTGATTTACCAGGAAGATGTAGACCCGCTGCAATTTGTTCAATCTTGTAAATCGTAACCATTTTAATGGTATCCCGTAAATCATCGTACATTTTCCAAGACACTAGTCAAAATTTATGCCTCAAAAATCTATTTTAGTGTATGCTGAATTTTGCTAGTTTCATAAAAAACTTTGTTGAACGTATGCATGCAAAGGAATAGTTTAATTTAAATTTTAATATTAACAGTTAAAATTATGAAAATTTTTCATGAAGTTTATTTTTTCAAGTTTTTATATAAAGAAACAAAGAATAAATATCTATTCTCACAGACAGATATTAATGAAAAAAATTTAAATAGTTTCTTGTAAAACTCACTAGACATCAAAGTAATTCTCTTATCAAATTAATCATAAACCTAGAAAATTTTTCAAGAAATTATTACAACTTTTCCATCAGGTTAGAAAAACGTAAAAACAGACTCCAATCACTTTTCAGTAGACTTTACTTTTCTCCGCATAAAATCATTCTTTTCCGCATAAAATCATTCTTTTCCGCATAAAATCATTCTTTTCCGCATAAAATCATTC
>UXGC01000523.1:41444-93389 GCA_900480045.1 Eurytoma adleriae
TAAAATCATTCTTTTCCGCATAAAATCATTCTTTTCCGCATAAAATCATTCTTTTCCGCATAAAATCATTCTTTTCCACACAAACTACTTCACATCAATGCTACATAAACACATCTCTTAAAAAAAGCTACGCACTTCCCGAAAAGTACATTACCCAAATCAAAACCTTCATCCTCGGCATTTTTTTTTATCGACGGCGCGTCGTAAATTCGGCCGCGGCCAACAAATCATCGCGGGTTGGTGCGCATTACCGCGGCGCGACGATAAATTTTTCGGGCCGCCGCGTCACTCGCCGGCGCCGGAACACGTCATAACGCAGCGGTGCACTCGCCATCAGCGGACGTCACGCGAAACCGCGGCTCGCGATTATGCGGCCCGTGTAGCCCCGCGCCAATTTTCGAGTACGCCCGCGCGCGACGCTTTTTACGAGTCGCGCGCTATCCCTAATGGGATCGTCGAACCTGTGTTTACACGCGCGCAAGGAGCTCGTTTCGCCGCGCTCGAGTCCGCGGGATAGGTTTACAGAATAATCACGCCGTTTTCGACTTTTTTTTTTGGCGAGAGGGATGTTCCGCGGAATTTGGAGTGTTGTGCATCGTGTTCATTATGATTAATTATTTTGATTCTGACTATACTACTATCCATGAAAATTAAAGGACATTTCTTTACTTACTTATTTTATAAAATAAAATAAAAAAGCTTTATCTAACACAAAGTAAAGAAAGCATTTTTTTTATTAATATTGTTCAATATCATACTTCATTCCGACTATAAACTTCAAACAAATTTTGAACTCCTTTCATAAAGATAACAGATGTAAAAGAATAAATGTATTTTACTTCCTAGCTATAACGCGGAATATTATTAACACTTTCATCGGAAAAAATTCAAATATTACTAAAAATATGAAATCGTTCCAGTTACTCTCACCCCCGCTATCATCCTTTATTTCTTATCTTTATTCACTCAATACAATTTATAGCATCGCGATATCGAAACCCCGAAATCACCAACACCCATGAGCATTAGATTTCTTATCATACTTATCTACCCCTCGCAAATTGTAAAGGACATGCGCGTTTCTCTAATTCTTTCGATCCCGCTTTTTCTCCCTTTACTTTTTTGCTTTTTCTCCAATACATTTTTTACCGATTCTAAAAAAATATTTTGGCAAGCATTGTAACAGCAGCGAATGCTTAAGGGATGCTTTGATAGGGCACGGATTTATGCTTCACCTTAAAAAAGTGCGAGGTTTGCAGCCAGAAAGCATTAAAACCATGTAAAAGATTCAATAGTTTAATTAATAATTTATGATTTTACAATTGTTGTTAGTCATTGCACGTGGAAAATTCAATTAATAAGAAAACGAAATTTTCTATTGATTAAAACAGTTTGCAAAGGCACTTATCCAAAAATAGTTTGGTATTTCGTAAAATAGAATAAACGTTACCCAAAAATAATTGGTTTCAGCTTGTTCATTTGATGTAACTCGAAACTTACCTAGAACAGAGAAATTCGTAAATTAGATTTAAATGGTCTCAATTAAAAAATATTTAATTAAAAATTCTTCCCTCGCTTGAAAAAAACAAAAACAGTATTAAACTAAAGTGAGTTTATTCTCGCCTTGCAGTTACAGCCAATTGGAGCTGCATTAGCTTTTACTACGACAGATGTCAACAGTATCGAATAACCGTTCCAAAGAAACAATAGAAACTAAACACGATAATAATTAATGCAATTAACTTCGCTACTTGAAGTCGAGGACTGTAAATTGAAAGGCACACTGAATAAAATCCAAATAAACATTTAATCAAAGTTACTTCAGAAAATACACGCGCAGCAAAAATCAATAGCGCCGCCTTCGCATTTAAATAAATTTTAATTGATTAATCAAATCTTCACGGTTCACAATTAACGACAGGAGCATTAGTTATGAATCAAACCGATTGACGCGCAATAAAACTATGGAGGCTGAAGCGGAGTGGATTCAATGACCCGCGAATATCAAAGCGATAAATAACGGACCTTCATGAGTCTAACACTTTCCGCCGAACTATCGGATGGCCGAGTAATTGTTCGCGCACCTGTCGGCTTTTAAAATGCATTCTCCCGCCGAGCGGGTGATAAATATTCGCCGCGAAAACGGCCCGCTGCAATAATGAAAGTTTCCTTTCGGCCGAGGAAAAGTTTTCCGCTGGGCAGCGAAGATTTTTTTGCCCGCTCGTCAGAACTCGCCCCCGCTGGATATTGATCTTCCGCACATGCGTCGATGTTGAATTGGCCGGGCTTTTTTGCGCGCGCCGCGTCCCCTTTTTTACGAAAGGCCACCGTTTTGTCGGTCAATCAGTATCACGAGGAGAGAATTTTTTCGTAGAAATTGCTCGCACCTTTTTTGCGAGCGTTAGGGGAGGTGTTTGGAAATCTTACGACCAGTTTGGTAAAAATTAGGTGTAACTTGATAAAAATTGCTAAATGCATTGGAAAATTACGGTTTTTTAAGTAATTTTTGTAATACGTGAGGTATACAATGTATGTTTTTTTTTATTAAAGATTTATCTTCGCATAAGTATTCCCTTAAAGTGGGAATTTTTCATTAGGAATCCGAACAGTTTTTAAGCAAAAGATAAGTCTTTAAAAAAAGAAATTTTCTAAAATTTTTCTTTCTGCATGCAATTAGTAGCTACTGATACAACATTAAATTTCTAGTTTATTTATGAACTTTAAAATTTGCGATATATATTATTTATTGATTTTGAATTAATTAAACTTTCAGTTCATAAATAATTTAACTATAACGAACTCTGTTACGAAGTAATTATAACCTTAGTTTTATATAATTATAACTTTAATAATAATAATACGTAGAAAGCAAACTTCATTAACTATAAAATGGGCAGAAATTAGCAAATCTCACTAAATTTCACTACAAACAGTATGTTACATTAAGATAAATAATTACGGCAATAAACAAATTCAGTATAAGAATCATTTAGATGCAACAACGTGTGTCGTAAAAGTTGGAGAAAAGCATGTGAAAAATTATTGTGGTCGTTCCGACTGTATCTACTCCCGTGTCATAAATCTGAAAATAGCTTGTGTCGTTAGACTCGGTGGTGTATCACGACACTCGGGATTTTTTCCCGCCGTACAAAGCTTTTATTTCTTTTTTTCGTGCTTCGTTTCTTTCATTATCTTTATGAAGCATGATTCCCCTGATCTGCAGATGGACAGATTTTTTTTTTTACATCGCGGCACAATATCTTTTTATTTATTGCTGGCAAAGGCTGACGAGCACTGAATATTCATTACATGATAAACCCTATTTCCACGATGTTTATTGTTTCATAAATTCTGGGGATGAAAGACGAAGGATATTTTACGAGTACGATGATTACATAAATGCTTGGTAAATTTCAATCATACCCTAGTTTTCATGAAATTAAAACTTATTATCTTTGATTCTAAAACAAAAATTTTCAATCTTTTAACAATAAAACGAAAATTTTGCGTATTAGGTAAGTGAATTAATCGGTGACCTTATCCACAGCGTCTGATATAGTGTCCCTCTCATTGATTTCGGCGAATTATCTCAATAGCTGGAATTTTTTTCTTCGCCGCGGCCCCCGACGGCTGGAATCGAAAAATTGTCGTCCCGAGGGTCGATCTAACCTCCTGTGCGCAATTTGTTTCCCGACCCCCTCATTGTTCGCGCAGTCGAAGACCGATGATTTTTTTGCGGGTCCTTTGGAGCCGGGGCGCTTTTAATGGATCCGGGGGGTGCTCTCTATGAAGTCGAAACTGCACCATCGGTCACTGATGCACAGAGCGTGGTATGATTTTCAGAGTCATTAAAATTCGTGCAATTATTTTTTCAACACATCTTTCAATTTATTAATTGGTACTTCAAAGTTGAATTTAATATTTTACGAATACGAAGATATTTTTACAGTGCAGTTTAATTAAAGTAAAATTGATGAATTTCTTGTTAATTAATCTTTATATAATTCTGCAGTTGCAATATTTAAAGTAGCAGTAATCGCATTTTATCGAGTAAAGCGAAAAATTAATAAGAAGAAATTAATTAAAATTTCAACTTCGTTCACAAAGGAAAAAGTCGATAATGAAATTAGGATTAAGTTCTAATTTTAAATTTTAGCTATGAAAGATTTATTTTATTATATTCTTGGAATATAATAAACTATTATAAATAATTGAATTAAATTGCAAAATGATTTGTAGAGCTTATTTTAAACAATATATTATTTTTTACACCAAAAACGAAATATAATAAATTAATATATTATTATACACGTGAAGCTATCCTTAAAGTAATTAATAACACATTAAACATTTGACAAAACAAAAAGAAATCACTTTTCAGGTAATAAATAGAAAATTGAAAAATAATCACAGCCACCATAGCTAACAAGAGTCGAGCGTCACCCCGCCGGGGAGCCAGTCCCTAGCCCGAGGAGGCCGACGTCCCATCAAGCGGATCTCCCAATGGTCGCGGCGCTCCCCGCAGAGACGAATCTCGCCCCGTCGAATCGCGGCGCTCGTATTAATCAAGCGGCCCGAAAATCATCGTCGCCCTCGCGACCGGACGCGAGGGGCGAGGCACCGCGCTGGTTTTACTCGCGGCGGTGCCCCGACGCCGCCATCGACGAACGAGCGCGATGGAACCCCTTCGGCGCTCAGTGGGTTCGATTATATGATATTTCGGGAACGAAGTTTTAACAGCAGAAGTAACCATTATTTTTCGATTAAAGGCTGGATTTTTCGATTTTCTAAATGACTGCTAAAGTTGGATGTAATATTGAGATCAGTTACTGTTAATGGATTTTTAGGAAAATTATGACCGTGGATTAGCAGGAAGTGGAAGAAGTAGAGAAATGTATAAAATTTTGGCTATTGTTTAGGGTTTAAAAAAGTATAAATTAAAAAAAAATCAACTAGAGAAGTGAAGGAAAAGTAGAGAAAAATATGAATGCAATTTTCTAAAATAAGTAGAAAAATCAGGATTTCATGCGACATACAGTATTAAGTATTAATTATTGTAACAGTTACATTTTTTTATATTCATTTTTTATTATAGAAAAACGAATATTTTTATATTCGTTTTTATTATAGAAAGTAGAGAAAAATATGAATGCAATTTTCTAAAGTAAGTAGAAAAATCAGGATTTCACGCGACATGCAGTATTAAGTATTAATTATTGTAACAGTTAACTTTTTTTACATTCGTTTTTTATTATAGAGATAAATTTAAGTCTAAATGTTCTATTTTCCATGGATTCTTTATGTGTTTATTAGTTTTATAGGTTTCTTTTTGTTATTTATCGAGGGTGTCCACGACTATCCTGCTTATCTTGGAAATAAGAAAGAAGAATGCCCGTGGGTACCCTTGATAAATACCATATGGGAAACCTAGTAAAAATGATAAAAACATAAAGGAATTCGTGCAAAATTATTTGTGTAATAGAAAAGAAGCATTCAAAAGTATTTTACAATTATTACTACGAGTGTCGCATGAAATCTCGATTTTTCTACTTATTTTAGTAAATGATGCCCTTACTTTTCTGAACTTTCACTGCACTTTCCCATATTATTTTTTTTAAATTTGATATTTTTATAAACAATAATAAGAATTTTGAACATTTCTTACTTATTTTTAATCCGTAGTTATTCTCTTTTCACAGAATTTAAAAATCAGTCTGCATATTACAAAATTTTGCATTTCAATTTAAATCTTCACCTAAATCTGCAATAAACCACGATGACAATTTATTTAAAAATGTATTAAATGCAAATCTTCGCTCAAACGTTTACGCAAGCGATCAATATTTGCGCGCGATTCCCTTCGCAAATTAAAAAGCGCTAAAACGCGGATGATTGATGGGCTCTTATCGAGCCCGGCGACGCAGAGCCGATCGAGCGCGAAAGAGTCAAATCCCTCCCGGAGGGGCGGGCGGCCGCCAATCAATTTGAACATCCTCCTAAGAGAGACCGCGCGCGAGCATAAACAATCCACCCCCCGTCTCCAAAAAGAAGGTCCACCCGTTTTCTCGCATAATCTCACCGAAGCCAAATCAAACCGAGCGCACGCCCGATGAAATATTCATGAGCGGAAAAGGGGTGGGGGGGCATGGAAAAAAATAAGAGCGGGTGCAGCGCGGCGAAAGAGATATTCGCGGGTGGGGTGATCGATCGCGGACAGCGCTAATGGTTGTCGAACAAAATGGATTGCCCTTGGGCCTGCCGCGCGCGCGCTTCGCCGTCCCGGCGCCGGGGATGAAAGAGGAAGCGCCGGGAGATTGATCGAGCGCTTAAGATGCCTGATGCATGTTAAAACTCGAAAGATTAAAATTCTAGCTGATTGCGCGCGAACTCTTCTTTTAGCCTTTCTTTTTTTCTTTACTTATTTTTGCGGATTTTGTAATTGTATTGCTAAAAATATTTATTTGTAAGGTAGGTGTCGGAGAGGTGAGTGGAAGGTTCGAAAGAAATTTTTATAAAGTTTGAATGCAAATTCAAAGTCACTCGCTTTAAAAGAATCATTTTTCATATAGGTAAATAAAGGGTTACTTTAAATTTTAACTTCAAGAAGATATTTTGTCCTCGTCTGGTAAAAGTAAATCACTTGAGATTTCGGAGTGAAGCTTATGTTTTATTCGTGATTAGGGTGCATCGATCAACCCCCATTGATATCTCCATTTCTGTGCACTGCAGCGCATCATAGTCAGTGTACGTGATCCACATCCAGTAAAATAAAAAGAAGATATCACTGTGTTTCTATATAAGTATATATACAGAATTAATTATTGTGTAGATACCCTTTTTTTTATCCATCGCTTCGAACTTTTTTCCTTTCTAACTTCAAAGTAACTTTAAGCATATTATAAAATAATAAAATATTTAATTACTCATTTATAATTTCTTTTATTAATCAGAATATTACATACTGCAATTACATTGACTGTAAATTGTGGAATAAAATACGTAATGAAAAAAACTCATGTCGCGAAGAGTAAATTAATGGATCTAAAAAAGTTCCCGTGCACGGGTCTGACTGTGCAGGCTGCACTCACGTCTCTCATTTTGCGAAGTCGAAACAGATTCGAATTTCACGAAAAGCGCGGAAAGCCAGTCCGAGGATTGGCAGACGAAAGGCTTCCATTCGTGCAGACCTGGCTCGTGTAACCTTATTTGCCATCGATTTCAGCAGCAGCAGAGAGCCTGGCTTTTTAAAAAGAATTTTTCAGTTCAGTTACATTTTTATAGTCTTCAATAAAATTGATTAATTTCTATAACATATTGGAAAATAAATATTAAAAAAGTATGTAACAAAAAATGTTTAAATAATAGACAAATTCTATAGTAAACTGAAAATATAGACGAAGGCAAAAAAAATCCAAAGTAAGCAGAAATAAAAAAATGCTGAAGATTCAGTATGGAAAATAGGAGGGTCGCTCATTGAATTTCACAAATACGACATAAATAAGGCGCCACCCGCGACTAGACGCCAACGCACTGATTTATGCCACAAGTATAGATTTCGAAGGGACCCGTTATCTCTCGATACATTTTTACGGGCAGCGCGTGCGTCTGCCGCAATTTTATTTTATTAGTGTCCTTTATTGCTATAAGGGGGAGCTTGTCTAGATGGCTCGGGTACGGAAAATATTGCACGTTTCTGAATTTTCAATATTGCCACCGGATTTTTTGGGTAAATAAGCAAACAGATGAACATGACACGAAATGAAACAAAGAAAGACAATTACTTCGATAAATATGTTGACCTTGATAAAAAAATGTTTATAAATACTTTTCATATGCAGTAAAGTTTCTCGAAATTTTTTAATATAAATTTCACGCATTAAAACAAAGATAAAGGTACAGTGATGGATTACTAACCATATAATAAATGTTTAAACTCAAGTGCAATTTTTACGAAAAATTTATTTTCGTACAGTATATAACATATATATGTACGTAATAAGTGCACGGTGTACATTTGCACAATGTATTCGTGTATTACGATTTTAAAAGAACACCTCAATTTTCCGCGTTTCAGTTAAATGAAAATGAAAATTCCTTAAAAAATCATGAGCCCTCCATTCTAGGGTGGCCGTACAAGAGCGTCAAACAGCGGCGGCGCGACACCTCCATCTTCTTGTGAAATAAGGCCAAGGCGGTGTAAAAAGGGGAAGAGACAATTCTGGCGCGTCTTGCAAGGAGGCCATTCGTGATTGTTCTCGAGATGAGGGAGGCTCCCGTGATTTCCCGTGGGGGCGCGGCGCAGCCAAGACGCGCTAATCTAGCCCCGGGACGTCGCGGAATCTTTTCTCACGGCCGGACGCCTTTTGTGCCGTTAGCCCGGCCGCTCCTCCAGCGGTAGGACATTTAGTTAGTGTCACTTTTTATAAGCGTATAATGGCCCTTTAGCTTTTTCACTTTTTTCCCCGTACTGCAATCATCGGTAAAATCGCGCTGTAAATCACGGTTTAAATCTTCTTGTTTATAGTGTAGTAATAACAATATTTTACATCAGAAATGACTTCAAAAGAATTTATACGCAAAACGTAAGGAAATTATTTATGCCATTTACTCGTGTTTTTAAAAATTTTTTAAAAAGATGTTACTGAACAATATTTTTTAATAAAATATTTATTTCGTACCTAAACCAAGGAAAATCCTTAATCACCAAAATAAAAGATTATACTTTACTTATTAATAGTAAATAGTAAATGAAAGTAAACATAATTTCAATATTTTTATATGACAAATTAATTATAATTATCATTTTTAAATCACAATAAAATAACTAACTGTAATCTTAGTAAATTGAAGAAAACAGGGAAGAAATAATTTTTACGGAGAACACTTTAGTCTCGAAGAAAAACGCGACATTAAATACTCTTAACAAATGACAGTAGTAATAAGTCAGCCGACCGAGCTTTTTAAGCGGCTAAAAATCGCGATCCTTTCAGCCGGATCCGCCTAGCGCTTCCCCGAGCTTGCGCGCGCGCGGGTAAACAAAGCGCAAAAAGTCTTCATTCATCGTCGTCATATCGCCGACGACGACGGAGGCGGCCGCGTGAAAAAGCGCGAATCGACGACCCTATTGCGCTCGTCGCGCTTAATGCATCCCCCCGCGCCGGCTCCCCTCGTATAACGAAGGCGAAAAAGGCGCCGGCCATTGTGAGCATTAACGTGCGTAATTTTAAGTGCCGCTGCGGGGAGGCAAAAAGAGAGACAGAGAGAGAGAAGGGGAGTCCCGCGGCATCGATCCTGGGATGCTGCCAAACGCATTGTTCCGGGGAGGAGTTGGAGGGGCAGGGGGATGCCCGCGACGTATTGAAATCGGGAACGATCGCCATTAGCTGGACCGTGAAGTCCGCCGCGGAGCGACGGGGCGTGTGTTTTCGCTTCTTTTTTGCGCGGCGGCGGCGCGACGTCGAGCGACTTTTTTGCCCGGACACGCTCAAGACGTGTTTAAGTGTATTGCTGCCTCTTCTTTACCCGTGAACTTTGTGTTCGCTCCGTCGAGAGGAATGAAATTTTAATGATGGCTGTTTTATACGCGTGGGTGTGTATATTTCATTTTTGGGTTGCTTAAAAGATAATCTGAGAAATTTTGAGTATATATTAGGTATACAGATTAGCTTTTAAGAACAGACTTGTTTTTTTATAAACAAAATGCTTAAATGTTAAAAGGAAGCACAAATCATTATCAATAGAGACTTGTGAAGAGAATTGCGTAAAAATTTTCTGAAAATATTCTGGTAAATTGCAATGGGTTTAAAAATATCAGACTCATCTGAGTGACAGATTTTGAATAAAGCTCTGGACCATGAATTCTAAAATATCTACTCGAACTGAATTTTGGAAAAAAAATTTTGAAACTGAATTTAGCTCTGGACCACGAATTCTTAAAATATCCGAACTGAATTTTTTTATAATACAATCCACTTTGTAAAAAAGCTATAAAAAATTGTTTAATCCTGAAAGACACCTGAGGTCATTATAAACATCTGAAAAATGAGAATAAACGAAAAAAATAGCAATTTTTTTATTTTAAATGAATAATTAATTTCAAAACAACCATAATTTTTTTTAAATTACCGCTGAATTAACGATTTAATTGTAAGCACAACATTAAATGCGCATGGGAAATTCGACTAATCGAATATTTTCATCTACGAGGGCGAATTCGCGAGCGGGCACACAAAGAAATTATCTCCCCGCGGAGAAACAACGAGGATGTTTTTGGCTCGTTAAATATTGAAATGTCATGTTTGCTTCCTCGGGCGGAAATTTCGCGCTGCTTTTACCAGTACACTAGTTCGCGGTGCGGGCAGGTCGGCCGGGGCCTCGGCTGACCGGTGGAAGTTCCCCGAAGTTTCACATGGAAATGGCGCGCGCATTTGAATGGGAGGCATATTGTCTGAGAAAAATACGCGACGCGCCGCGGGACGCCGTGCCGTATATTATTTCGAAACAAGCATCCCGCGAATGTTGCTGCATTAAAAGTTTTTTAAACGAGAGCTGGGAATCTTTTTTTTTGACGCATCGAAACTCGAGTTGTAACGAATGTTTTATTTTAGTAAACTAGCAAAATCCAACGCAAATTTCTCGCACTTATTTATCTACCTATATTATAGATTATAATTTGTAAACTATTTTAATGAATTATGTTTTTTAAGTATAGTTGCACGTTTGAAATGTCTAGATAAATATGTTTATAATTGTATAGAGATACGTTTCATTAAAATCAGTGAAAAACTGAATATATCATGTTTTTAAGAAGGTAAAATGTACCCTAGTAGAAAATTAACCATAAATTGACTAATTATGATTAGTTTCCTTTCAATCTAAATTAACCAGTTCTAGTCAACTTATGGTCAATATCTTACCAGGGTATCTTTAAATAATCTGACAAATAAATCATTTTTTCTTATTTTAAATCAAAAGTTTATAAGGTCAATGTAAATTTACAGATTTTATAGCTATTACATATTTATGTACAATAAACGCGTTATTATCCTGAAGATTGAATACCGGATTGTCTTTAATCACCATAATTTAATCAAGTATATACTATTATCATAGTACACAAAGTCAAAAGTAATTACACATTATAAATATTTACAATAACTTTTATTTGATAATTTGGAAATAAATAACACGAAACGAATACACTACCTACCAATCGAAAATTCGCGCATAAAACAAATAAATACGAAACCGCGAATATCAAGCTTCATTTCTGTTTCATCAATTTCGCCGCGTAAACACAGAGGAAATAATTGAACAATACCGGAAGGCCCTTAATTTCGCAGCGCTCGCACTCGGAGGCGCGCGCGAAAGCCGCTAATATTGGCGGCCGCGCCGGCACACTTTGCCTCGATTAGTAATGAACAATGCCGGTTACAGCGCGCTTACGCGCGAGAAGCTCCGCCGGCTGAGCGCAGCGCCCGGCGCTCCGCAATAATTCGCGCGGACCACTGCCGGGAGAGCCTTTGTGTCGCGCTCGCGACGCCCAGATTCCATTACGATAGCCCGCTTCTTTTCCACTCGGTGTCCCGCGTTCAAATGGGACTCTCGACGCCGCAGCAGCTCTCCGCCTCGCCTTTATTTCGGACCGTCGCGGATTTCTGCCTCCACGGGAATGACTTTGCCGAGTCGCGCGCTGCTTTCGTCAGCTGTTTGCACTTTGGGCAAACGAGATTTTTGAGAGGGGGGATTTCGTTTTACAGATTTTCGGTGTAGGGTGACGGATTAGTTGGTTATTGATCCTTTTTTTAAAGATTCAAGGTTTTGTTTATAGTTGTTTTTTTAATGTTCGGGATAAAATCAGTTGAAAGTTAGCACCTGATTCTGGATTATTCGAAAATGTGTGTTTAAAAATAATTATTCATTCAAAACTAAACGAACTGTGTAAAGTTATTTTATAATTCATTGCGAAGTGCATAAACAACTGCTACTACTAAAAACTTTAAATCAGTAAAAATGTAATAAAAATATATATTAAAAGGACAAATGAATATTAAAGTAAGTAAAATCATGATTAACAAATATAAATGTAATTGACCAAAAAATAATTAAAGAAATAGAATCATACATTAATTACCATTTTAATAATTTCATATTACAGGTGTAAACAATTTTCTTAAATTATTTCCAATAATAACATAATATATAGCAGCTGAATTAAATTACACTTTAATTTAATTTTAAGTTATTGCAGCTTACAGAAAATGAATATATTTACATAACTCAATCATTTCCACAATAATAATAATTACGTACATAATAATTTCCAATTTATAGATCTTATTAAGTCGGTTACATTATGTATTACACCTGCAATTATTTTAATAAAAATCGTATTTTAATTGAAATATTAATATTTATTTTAATTATGAATTTATAAGATCTTAAAAGTACCCAATATCATTATCCACCGTGTCCTCTGATAAAATCTAGCTAACTTATATTATTTATTATTATTTTTAATTCTAAATGAATTGTATTTTTTACTCATAAGATAATAAAGTCTAAGTAATAAACAATCAAAATTGTACCGTTTTGAATAAAACCCAGTCGAGCAATACGCGATCGACCTATTCCATTAAATGAAAACTTGATCTTTCATTTCCTGTTACTTTCAGGGCAGTCATCGCCTCGTAACATCGCTAATCAGTCGGATATGACGAGCGCGCGCGCCCGTCGGCACGTTTGCTCGATAACCGGGAAACGTACTTGAGGCGCCGGGGCGAATCGACGCGAGATTATTCTAGCCAAGTTCTCAAAGGCGGCCTGGAGGCGCTCGGTTAGCGCCAAATCTCGCGCGCGTTAATTGCCGTTTGTTTATTAGCCCGCCGTAACCCGTGCAAATTGCGAGCCACCCGCCGGCGAGGACGACGATCGCCAGCACTTAAAATGCACTTTTTTAGTTCGTCGATGCCCAGGGAATTTTTTAATTGCCGCGACTTTTGCTTCCGCTTCCCAGCGTCAAAGAGAAAAGTTTCCTTTCTTTTCTTACTCTTTTTTGCCGTTCGCGTTTCTTTTTCGCATTGACTGCCAAGTCAATTAGTGTTCTGCAATGCATAAAGGAAAAATTTGTCTTTGATCGGTAGCATCTTTTAGCGTTACAAAGAGGGACTATTTTAATGAGCTTCGGCCAAAGTACTTTAATTTATGTCTTAATGCTAATGTTTACTCACTCGTTTAAACAATCAAAGGACATCAATTATTTACCTGCAACAAACAAGAAGCATATAATTAATACATTTCTTATGAGAAAGCAAGTAAAAATATACAAATTATCAGATTTATGTAAAAAATTGGATATGTCTGACCAAACTCGGGTTACTCTACTTATTCATAAAATTCACCACTCCACTCGCAGGCGGTCTAATTCGTTTATCTTTCGTAACATTTCGTTTAGATAAGGATGTGAAGCAGCGAAAAATGTCTCGACGGGTGTAGTTAAAAAAGGGGGAAAAAAAGAGAGAGGACGCGTCGAGGAAGGCGACAAAGTCGAATCGCGACTGCGCGCAGGCGGCGCACAAAGGTCGTGGTAATTAAAAGCGAGGAGTCATTAAGCGGGAGGCGCGGCTCGATCCTCGACGTGTGAAGAGCCTTCTTTGAAGCTTAATTGTCCGAAGGCACTCAACGTGGCCGCGCACTCTTTTCACTCCTCGCGACCGAGGGACCTGCGCGCGACAGGTGGGAACATATTGACGGTATGTACTGTAAATTTTTTTTTTTTTTTCAAAAACTTACTTTTAATGACTTTCTAAGGCTATTAATTACGTTATAATATTTTTTTGTTAAAATTTAATCTTGCTTATGTGTAACGTTAAAAGTCGTCCATTTATCAAAAGTGTCAAAGACTAGTAACATAAAATAAGTGAATATTTACTAATTCTTTCGACGTAAATTTTACTTATTCATCTTTAGAGAGTAGATTGTACAATCAGTTGAGTTGAAAAAACGTTGAATTATTCTGACAAGAATTTTATAGAATTGAAGCAATTTCATTAAAAATTACGTATTTCAAGTATATTACCAGCAGCATCTTTATTTATTCCATCGAATCGACGTTACAATAAAAAGTTACACCCGGTACCATCCGCGCGCGACATCGGAAGTTCCATAAATTCGCGCATCGCTACTCCAGGCGGACTCGTTACTTTTGCCACTTTCATTCGGCGCGCCTCGCTGCGCAACTGCAAACAGAAAATGGAAAAATCGCGCGAGAGGAAACATCGTTCCCCCGGCGTGAAATGCAAAATCGAAGCGATTTTCGGGCGTCGAGCGGCGAACAATACCCGGGGCGCGGGCGCGCGCGAAGACGGATCGGCGCGCCCCGGGTAAAGCGCCGGATTAATGACTCCCGACGACTCGTTACCGCCGTCGCGTTCGTTTGCCGAGCGTCAATCGCCCGACTCCCCCGGGACGTCTTTGTCTCGGCGTCGCCCCGCCGCCTTTTTTGCCCGACTTCGACTCGCGCGGCTGAGGCAGCGCAGGTTTTTTAGCGCATCAGCCTCCGCCCGCGAGACTCTCCACGGTAGTTATAGTGTTTGAACGCTTGTCTGGAGGTTTCGACAGTTCGAAATTCGCGCCCCGACGTTTTTTTATAGCCGCGCGTATGTGACTGTATATTCATCGTTAAAGTTATCGATGCGAAAGAATGAATCTTTCCGTTGAAATATTTAAAAAAAAGTCTAGAATATACGGTAAAGTATATGTATTAAATTGAAACTGTAATAATTTGAAACGTAGAGGTTGAAAAATAAATTTGATTTATTCTTAATAAAATAATTTCAGGATTAAAAATAAACTTAGTTATTTCAGTGATCGAATTTTTAAATCTATTTTTTAATCACGTAATTGTCATTGAAGGAAATTATTTTTACTTTCTTAATTTCTGAAAACTTTTTCAATTAAATTTGACAAATGATTAAACTAAAATTTCACTTGACCCAAATGGCTTCGCGCTTTTCTGTGCCAAGCGCGTGGGAGCGGCTAATCTCAGATCGATCCGCATACTTACTCTCGACAAATATTTTGATTTCACGAGGCTAGGCGCGAACATACTCGCGCAGATGCTTTATTTGCGCTCGAAGAATTTCGACGAATCTGATTTATTGTGTACACTCATATGTACTTTTGCATACGGTAGATGAGCATCTTTTGTGAGATTTTCGCGCTCAAACACTTAGCAAAACTGAAAATTTGTTTTGTATATTATGTAAGTGAATAATTTTGTAAATTTTTCTTAACATAATATACTTTCTACAGTTTAAAAATAGTATTATTAAACAGTACAGAAAATTTAATAATACATTTCTTATGAGAAAGCTAATAAAAATATACAAATTACAGATTTATGTAAAAAATTGGCTATGTCTGACCAAACTCGGGTTACTCCACTTATTCATAAAATTCACCACTCCACTCGCAGTCGTTCTAATTCGTTTGTCTTTCGTAAAAAATCAATTCTCTTAATCAATAATTTTTCTGAAATAACAAAATACTGTCAGTAAAAAAGTTAACCATAAATTGGCCAGAAGAAAATGCATATTCTGATTTATGGTTAATTTTAATAAGAAAAATGATATCTTGCCATGGTTTTTTAAAGAGAGGATTAAAGTGATATCATACTAACGTTTAACGATTTAAAGTTTCAAGGTGTTGATTACACTAACACTCCTACAACTTTAATAAATTATATAGGATGTTCAATTCTGCACAGCTTTAATTACTTATGCGTAATTTTATAACTATACTCTTACAATAATACAACAAATTTCTTTTCTCCCTCACTTTAAATGCTCGAAACCAATAAAATTTCTCGCAATCGCTCGAACTACTGCCACTCAAATACATCGAGTGCCTATTACAAACTAAAGTGTTACTTTCCCCAAGAAATGAAAATCAAATAAACAGGAAATCTCGTTAGACGGTCCCATCCAATACGGCGCGCAAATCCCTCAATTCCGGCCAACACCTCGGAGAGTCTCTAAGAAGGATATCAGGCTTTGATCGAGGGAGGAAGGGGGGGGCGGGTGTGAAGGGGTGGCCCCGGAGAGGCAATAATCCTCGGCGATCGTAGCGCGCGCGTCGGAGGCCTCGGCCGGCGCGACTCACCCCCGTGCTGCACGTCCGAGGCCGTGGGCGCTTTGCCGCAGCGGCGACCGGAGCCCCCGGCCGGGGTAACTGGGTTGCCGCATGCCTGACGTCACGCCGACGCGCTAACCCACTTCGACGAATTCGGCCGAGGCGGCCAGGTGTGCGATGAGACGCTCGAGCCGGGGCTCCCGGGGCTACCGCCTGATGACGGCGATTTCTGCTGATTGTCCGGATCGTTTAGCCAGATCTCGACTACTGCGCGAAATTGGGGATGGGGCGCGATTATTCGGGAGACGAAGTGTGACGAGGCGGTAATGGTTTCAGTCGGCTTATCAATCGTTAGATGGTTAGATTAAATTGATAAATTTTTCAGTTTTAAAACGATAACGATTTTTTTATAGTTACTCTCAAAGTGAGGAAGAGTGAAAAACTGCTCTATTCGAGTGAAAACTGAACCGAAGAACATTTTGGTGGCATAGTTTTTTCTGAAAAATGCTGATTACTCTTATAAATTATGTGAGTTATAAAATTAATTTTGTTGAATTGTTACATGAAAAATTAAATAAATAACAGACTTTGATGACTATTTTACTTTTTCAATTTAATAATTGCTAACAATGATGCAATAATTTCGTAAGATGTGATGACTTCACGAGACTGAATAGATGTACTAGATAGATACACTATGCTGTCATGACCTCATAAACGAAAAAACATGTGTCGTTTATTTTTTTATATTCAATCTCAAGGGCTTAACGATTTTTTTAATGCTCAATTCAAATTGCAGAAAATAAACATTTGTGAGTTGACAGTACTTTCAAACACAATGAAAGCTTTTAAAATTTCAAAAACAAAAATCCGAATTTAAATAGTCAATTAATTTCACTATAGTGAATGCATAACAGGTATTTCACGATTCAAATGCTGTCCTGCATTTTCAAAATCACAGTATAAAAAACAAATAAATAAACGCAACAAAAGTTAAAACGACAACAATCGAAAATACTACATCATACCCTGCAGCTAATCAGGATTCCGCGTTCGAGTACAATTTTTAAAAATAAACGAAGAATCCCTGTACTTTCTCTTTCTACGCTGTCCGATAAATCCCCTAAGAGCAGAGAGGCCGCGGCGCTCCCAGAAAAGTGGGAAGGTGAGCACGTATTCGGGCCAAGCTCCTCGCCGGCGCTAAATCTCCCGAAAAGCTCGACGTCACAATCAAGCGAGGGCGGCCGGAGGGGGATTCCGACAAATAAAGATGATAATCCACTCGGGAAGCGCCGTGTAATCGGAATACAAATTCGCGAGGAGCTTCCGCGGCGCCGCGCTTGCGCCGCTCGAGTGCCGCAGTCGTCGTAGCTGATTAACGCGGAGCCGCAGGCGCGCGGCATTCGTTCGGAAATTGAGCCCGGGGTAATTAGCTGGTCGTCTCTTTTCAGCACCTCGTACGTTCGCCGGGTAAGCGGCGCTTGCCGTTGCCTCTCTCGCACCGGATGATGCATCGAGCGGAGCGACGATTTTTTTTTTTTCGCTCGAGTGCCGCCCGTTTATTATGCTCGCTGTAACCTCGAGTGATGGAGCGGCTGGAGTGGCTTATGCTCTTCGACGGGGTTTTTGGATGTCGAGAGTTACGGCGGTGCTCGAGTAAATTGCTTAGTAGTTGCCGGGTGATCGATAGACGTTTACGCTTCGCCGATGAATTAAAGATGCACTTATGTTTTACGAGTCGGATTCGCGGAGGATGTGGAACTGGCGATATTGAGCTTTCGAAGTTTCGTTTGTTAACGGATCGTTCATTTGAATTGCAATATTTTGCATGTAAACATTTTGAAGGAATAAAGCATATGTTTTTAAGATTCACTTTAAAAAGGAAAGCGTTTATTTTTAGATTGTACAAATTAGTTTAAATTTTATCCAGAAGAAGAAATTTAAATCTAGATTTTTTAATTAGGTGACGTTATCTAGGAATAATGAATATTTAAAAAGAGATTTTTAATCTCTAGTCTATGAACTGACACATTACATTGGTTCTAATTGTTACGCCGAGACTAATAATTCGTGAAAAATAATTTGAAAAATTATCCTCTAAAAAATATATTTTTAATTTATATAAAAGTCAAATTAGAATCAAACTTTTCTGAAATTTGCTTTTCTTACTTGGACTCAACGATACAACCTTTACGATAATAACGTACAGTAAATCCATTCCATACGACTCATAACAAAATTATCCCACACAATTCAACTGATTCTCCTTTCAAACTTAAACCTAAAACGATCAAATTTTACCGAGACAATCGTCAACTTTTACCCAACCACCATTGAATTGCTTAACCGAAAGAAAAGTAACTCATCGGTAAGCAAGGCTAGTGCGCGGAGTCGTTCTTTGAACGGCCGCGAGGCACAAACGTAATTAAGCAGCACGCGCGACGCTCTATCTCGCCGGGCTTTTCTTCGGCGCGGGCATCGATTTGCCGGGGCGTTACGTAAAGGGCTGGCGCCTCGAGCGCCGCGCGTTTTTTTTTTTGCTCACGTAACGGAATAAAGGACGGGCGGGACCTTCGACCTCGCGGCGCGCCGTCAAAGGGGGGCTCGACCTCGCGGCCGTGCGATCGGGGCCGTCCCACTTTGCAAGTGGAACGGTGCGCCTCCTCCTTCGCCGGAAATCCGCAGGGCGCGCGAGCTCCCCTGGCCCGGTTCGTGCGCCGCTCATCCTTCGCCACGGTATATTTCTCTTTCTTTTTTTCCTAGGAGAACGGTGATTCGTTGCGATTATTCGGTGATTCGAGGATCGTTTCTTAAGCTTCATTTGTATTTCAGGATTTTATTCAATTTTTCATTTATTTAGTGATTATTTTAGATAAAGAGAAAGTTACTTTTATTGAGAGAAGAGATAAATTGACTTTTGTTAAATGCTAACTTGCAAAGCTTGAGAATGCAGTCGCAGTTTATTTCTCTTAAATTTTCAAGTAATTAAATACATTTGTGTAAAAATTATCTAAATTCGCATTCTTCATTCATGAGAAGAAATTTAATATCCTGAAACTTTTATTATATTCAATTATTGCCAAAGTAACAACATTGATAACTTTACAAAAATATTTTTTGCACAAAATTTATTATAAATTCTTGAAGGCAAGGGGCACACTTGAAATGAGATAAAAATTAACATAATTATTACCTCAAATTTTAGTATAAAAATTGTAATTTTTTCTAATAACTATAGTACCTTTTCTCATTTTACTAGTATGCCCCTCATTTCAAATAATTTGTACACTGAGAGAAAAAGTGTAATAAATTACGAGACAGTATAGTAAAAATTGCTAGATAGGCAATTTAGTCACAGACTATTTTACCTTATTTTTACTAGACAGTACAGTAATTTTGCTATATTTACAACAAAAATTACTGTACTTTCCAATAAAAAATTACTATACTATCTAGTAAAAATTGTCAAAAAGACAGTCTGTGACCAAATTACTTTACTGATTGTAATTTTTACTACACGTTTTCTCTCAGTGTAGTAAATTTAGTTTCCCCAGTGCACGTATTTGAAACCTTTACATTGAATGGCGTATCGCCTCAAATGATCACCGCACGGCCAAAAGACGAGATGAAATTTAGCTAATTCCGATTCCCGGCTCAAAGCCTCCAAACATCGAACTAATGCGAGTCGCCGGTGGAAAGCTCATTTACGGCGACCTTACCGGGGCGAGCGGGGGGGGGGGGTATCGCGCCGTGGGATCGCTAGCACCGCAATCATTACCGGCTGGGCCGATTCGACGGGCCGGTGTATTTGGGCGGACGAGGCGCCGTCGGCGTTCGCCCGACGCGGTTTAATCGCTCGCTTCGCCGTGTCAATAGTTCGCGGCCGGCCGGCCGGACATCAAACGAAGTCGCCCGAAATTAGCGGGCCTCTGTCGCAGGCGCGCATTAATGCGCTTCCCAATCACGGCCGCCTCCGCGACCTCCCCCTCCCTCGATTATTGTAAACCGAATACTCCCCCGCGGGTTAGGCGCGTCTCGATGCCGGTATATTGAGCTGGGCCACGGGGATTTCCGGGAGAATTCGAACGAAAAACTGCGGGGCTCGCGGTGGGATTTTTGAGGGAATGAATGTTGCTCGGAATGCATGGCGTGACACTCGTTACGGGGAGAATTAGAATTTGAATAAAAAAATCAGATAAAAAAATTTGTGTCAAAATTGAAAAAATAGAAGTGGCAATTGTTCGGAGCAAAATTTATTATTAACGAGCATCATGGAACTTGATGAGAAATGATTGCGGGAACGGAACATTGTGAGCTAGTTTCGGGACTTGACTGTGATGTGGGTAATTTGAACCGTACTAGGGTTGCATGAACCAATCTGCAAAATGAGTATGCCGCAAGAGAGTTTGGTTGAGTCAATGTACCTGAATAGTTTAAGTTGTGTACAAAATACCTGAAAGTATATGTACGTTATAATAATAATGTTTCAAGTTTTTCCAAAAAATAAACAGTAAATTTATTACATGACTCAAATACCTCATTTCTAACTACTTTACTAACTTTTAAATATTAGATAAATAATAAATAAATACAGTTTTTGTAAATTGTAAATTATAGCTTTTGGTCACGTATACCTTAAAATTGTACTACGTAAGTACAATTTTAAGGTATACGGAGTAAGATATAAAGCTGTACTTTTAAAACTAATTAAACGAAAACTTTGGCTAACTTGTAAAATATTTACTTAGACACATTTTTGTACAGTCTGATCACTCGTTAAATAAATTAAAAAGAATAATTTTATATACCTAAACAAAATTTGCACAAATCCATTTCTTTGATAAATAAATCGATTGTAATGAAATAATAACATTTATTTAATCCGCAATCATTATTATATACAAACAATATACGTAATCTACTTTACAACTAACTTGGAATTTTATAATTCTAATTTTAAGTAGTAATCAAATACGGTTTCCTATAATTACGTCAGTACAGAGTATGTGGAGCAATAAAAAAGAATCGAGGTCAATTATCCAACGTGAAAGAATCCGATGTTCGGGTTCAAAACATTGTAGTGGTTTCCGTTTCTGACGATCTCGTAACCTGCTGGTGGATCCCACACCATTTGGCAAAAACGAAGTTTCTAAAAATTCAAAATTCAAATTTTAATTCCAACATATGTAGCTTAATATTACCGTAAAAAGCTTGAATGTATAAAAAAACACATGTTTATGGTGACAAATGAGGAAGTCGGAAAATGAATGACAGTGTTAGTTCAACTGGGATGTAGTTTAGAGTAGCACACTGGTGAGAGCGTGTTAAAACGATCAACTGCAACCACTTTAGACCGAAATTACGCATGCACCATTCGCGTCGTTAGGATAGGTCAGGCAAAAAGTTTCCCCGAGCAAAATAGAGGATGCATTTTCAATCTGAGAAAGCTTTAAAGCAGTTTGTTCAGCAAGATGATACACTTTTTTATTTAATACGTACACCACAAGCTTTGGCACTTTGCATGTCCTTGCAATAATTGACTGAACCTTCGCGACAAATGGCTGGCTTCTCCGCGCAGATCTGAAACGTATTCGTTAAAATCCAAAACATGACGCATTAAAGCTCAACGACTTTTCCAATAAAGCAACGAAAGTCGAACTTATTTTGCTTTATTGGAAATCGATTGATTGCCGATTACCTGAACTACGCATGAAGTCGAAATGACGAAGAACAGTATACAGCACAAGGATTTCATTTTGAGTAGTTTGGAATCTCGGCGTAGTTCGACAAGAGAGCAAAGGGTTCCTTGACTAGATTACATCGGCAGTGGAGCGTTAAACGTTAAGCAGCTCAAGTGATGCCCTTTCTCATTAATCCCAACTTTGCTAATAATCTACAAGCCACAGGTCAAAGGGTAAATATTTATGTTCGTTTTAGTCCTCCCTACACACATTCTCGAATATTTTCCATTCCATAATTTAACATTACATATACGACAACAACTTGTTAATTATATTAAAAGTGCATTACTTAAATATAAACACAGAGAGAATGATTCTATAAAAATTATGATGTTTTTAGTAATCTTGGGTCCATGTGATCTGGTTAATAAACTTTTCTAAAAATTCGAAATTTTTATCAAGTTTTGAGTAATTTTACCAAAAAGGTGACTTGATTCAAATTTCAAGTATTACTAGCTAGATAGTAATTTTTATTGAAGCATTCTCTCCATGAATGATTCGCGTATACTAGTCTTCAATCAAAGTGGAATCTAGGCAGAACACTATTTTTGCATTTCCTTTTACAGTGGACCCTCAATCGAATAATTTCTAACAATAAATTTCCACTTAAATTTATCAAATAAACTTATAGTCCGTAAATCTCATTCGCGAAAAGCCAACGTAGCAAATCGTCGAAATATCAAAAACAGCCTCACCCAAGTCGCGGCTCCCCCGTGCGTTAAGCGAAACGCGGGATGAAGATCCGGTCGTGTGCAGGCCAGTTGGCGAACTGGTCTAAGCTCCGCTGTCGTTTATCGATCCCGCCGTGGCCCCGGCTGCTCGTCGCGCGCGATTTTCTGACACACTGCCGGCTCGCAGCGGCGGACTCCGAGAGGAGAAGAGGCTCGATCAATTCATCGTAGGATGGAGAACGCGCCATTATACTACTAACTGGTCCATAATGCGGGATATCCTCTGATGGCGCGTGCACACACATGTGGCCTCTATAGAGGTCTCCCCACTACTCCCGCCTTCTTTTTTTTTTATCCCTCCCTCCGCTTTTCTCCCGCGGCGATTGACAGGGCAAGGGACACTGGCCCCTGTCAGTGTGACGGCGCGCGATCGTGTCACAACATCCACTGGATCTCATTATTCCCCGGTGAAAGGAGGGAGAGGTGTACCGGTAGGTACCTTAGGAGATCGAGTGCGCGACCGAGTGGAAGAGTTCTAATGACTCATTGTTTTTGCTCGATCGCGTGCCGGGCAGATGTCTTGACATTGAGCTCTTCCGCTGGAAATTTTTTTGGTTTTAGAAGTTCTTCAATTGGATGATGAGAAGCGGCCGCGTCTCACGATCGGCTCTAATAGTGTCGCCGTAATTTTTAATGGAGCGATTGTAAAAACAGGGCGAGACAGGAGAGAGGCGTAGACGAGATGCGTTTGAAAACGTAAGTAGCTGAGTGCTCATTGTTACTTTTGATTTGCATTCATATACAAAAGGTTTAGATTTGGTGGATGGATAAATTTTTTCATGGAGGATCCTATCAAACGTTGTAAGACGTACATTTGTTTATTTGTGCTATTGCACGCTTCTCGTTAAATCCCTAAGTCTTTCTACTAGGGTAATAGTCTGAATTTTGCCAAGTTTTATTTTTAATGACGAAGACAGAAGAAATGAAGATACAAGAAAATTTGTATCCCTCAAGCTCGTACAAGAAATTCTTTAAAAAAAGGTAAAAATCCATTTACGATCCAAATCGTCCATTATTAATCACTCTGTTCAGAAGAATACTCCAAAAGAGTTTAAGATGACTAACGATCAAATGAAACCTGACATTACATAAGAAAGCATTCCCAAGTCCATATTAACTTCGATGCCTCATTTTCTTTCTACCTCAGAATTTTATTTGATTTTTTAATCGCAATGCGCAAAAACTTCGCCTTCGACCTTTCACCTTTCATCGACTACGCGTGATTGAACTTGCAGATGAATCACGAGGCAACACCGGCACAATGCACGAAAGCAATCGAATCACGGACACACACGCGCGGGGTTCAATCCAGACGGAAAGAGTCTCGAAAAAACCAGTTCTCGGAACGGCAGACGGCAAGGCTGGCGCAGCAGCCAGTCGCGGGGATCATGCGACGCGCGCTGATTGCGCTCGCAATTCCGTCCGAAACATCGCAATAGGGAGCCCGTGCGGAATACGTGCGTGACTCCGGTCACGCACGGTGCAATCTAGAAAACATCTTTATTAGAGAGGTAAGTAGATCAAGCCTGAATCGCCCGGTGATAGGTGAGTCACGCGCCGCTCGTAATCTCCAGCTGGGTTACGTTGGATTTGCATATTCGCCGGGTGTCAATTGTGTATCTTTATAAGATGAGCGCCCTTCTCATTGCGGAATAATAAAGTTTTTATCTTTTCATTTACTGGGTACGTCTTAGAAAGCTTCTTGGTGTACTTTTCCTATGTTTTTTTTGCTTTGCTAAACACTTTCCTTTTAAATGAATGAAGCTTTTTTAAAATAGATTTTGAAAAAATAAGAAAATAGTTTGTATTAGCTTAATTGTTTAGTGATATTGTTTCGTATGTTATTTTACTAATTAGGAGAGTCAATCCTCTGGGTCACCGATATGCATGAATCACAGGAAATTGTTTTCAGGTAGAACACAATGAAATAAACCTCTCCTGATTTTACTTTATGAGCTATTGTTTAATATAAGCAATTAAAAACATTAGCATTGTTCATATGTACAATGCTGAAAATATATACTAGCAAAGTGGGTTGCTTCAATATTCGGTATTAGAAAAAATTTTTCAAGCAAGAATTCGCGTTGTACGTGATCGTCGCGTAAGTTTATCAGTGCTTATCATCTTTCAATATACTCTATATCTACATTTTACGCAAAAATCTTATATCGCAAAAAGTAAAAAGAAAATAAAAATATAATATAAAGCAAAATAAAAAGAAAAATATATATTTTTCAAATTTATTTTAGGAATTTAGTTCACATTTTATTAGTGAGCGTGATGTAACGTAAAGCCGGCGCCGTTCGAAGGTTGATCCCCGCACAAAAGTAAAATGGCGCTCGTCAGGCCTAACCGCTTTGCGGCAGTAACAGCAGGCACGGGGAGGGAGGGGCGAGTCGCATCGGTGGCTTCGGAATCATTGGCGCGCGAACGGACCGACCGGTTTTTGCAATGGCACACGGCGTTTCAGCTGATTTGGGCGGTTGGCAGGGTAACGTCGGCTCAGCGAATTTTGTCGGGAGGGAAATGGGTGACCTTCCCGCCGACCGCCGAGCTTATGTAGGTCTCACTGGGCAATCGATGCGGCGCCGGATGTTAATTCCGCTCTCGTGCGAGCTGTTAGATTAAGAAATCTTAAAGTAAATTCTTTTAGAAGTATTAATTTACACTGAGTAGTTCATTGTACTGAGAAGATTTTTTTCGTAAAATTTGAAGTTCACCGTAAAAGTTATCTACGAAAAATTAACTGTAGGGTAGTTTGCTAGACTATAAATTATTATAGGTTACAGAATTGTGGATAGTTGATCGCAGCAAAAAATTTCATATAAAAAGAATCGTAATGTTTAGAGATGAAGCTCCGAAATTTTTACAGAAAAAGCTTTATAATTTATAGGAGCTTTTATGGAGCTTTTAATGTATACATTTTCACGGAACTACCCTCCAAGATTCAAATAAAAATTACAATGCCGTTTTTTATTATAATTTTTTACGTAATTCTGATGGTGAGTTTCATAATAAATTTTACGAGAAAATTTTCCCAGTGATTAGGTATTTTACATATAAAATTATTTAAATAATGTACACTCAAAATGTTGATTTACAGATTGGAAAGGAAGTAAATTCGTTCGGCATACTGCAGGGATGAAAAGCAATTCATCGATTTTGGTGTTGGAGAAAGCTAACTGCCTTAAAACGTCGTTATCACAGGCGTTGAATGGAAAAAGTTCCGACTACTTTTACAAGAGAATCGAAGTCTGCCCTCTGACACGTTCAATTCAACGAGAGACAAAGTTGCAACAGTGGATCTAATTTACGAACTTCCGAATTTGCTCGAGGATTCAGGCGATTTCACGTAATTTTGAGGTAACAAATCTACTTCTAAAAGAGTAACCCATAGTACTAACAATTTTTTGTTTATTTTTTTAATATACAGTAAAGAATAATCGAAAATAACTAATTGAATTAAATGTTTGCCTGATAGAAATAAACTACTTAGATTCCGACTCATTCAGTATTTCCTTTTTCCAAGATAAAAATGTCAATATTTAGAATTTTAAACCGCTTAGATCGCAATGAAAATTTATGGACGTACGCCGGAACTTTTCGCTCGCTGCATTTTTTTCCTCGCAGCCGATTTGCTAATCAAAAGTACATTAGCGCGCCGAGTCAAACTCCGCGATACGAGCCATAAATTCAAGCCTGTTTATTTCATTACTCGATACGCTTAACATTAAAATAACAACTTGCTCGAAGTTCGACCGACGCCGGCGGCGCAATCCGTCTTAACGAAGAATGATTAGCGAACTTTGCCTCGGGAGCGTTGCAAAACGAACTTCGCGTCGCATCGCCGGGCCTCCGTTGAAAAAGGCCAAGTTAGAAAGGGGATTACTCGCTCATGCGAGTAACGAATTCGCGGGAAACGTAGACGTCATAGGGTGCGACGTGTTTTTTTTCTCTCTTTTTTCCGTTTAATTAAGGGAACATTGTTGGGAAGTTCACCACTCAGGGGCGGAGATGAATTTTCCGCGCGAAATTAATGACGCGAGTCTCGCGAGCCTCGCTGAAGCTTTGATTACCGCGAGCTTCGATAAGTTAAATTGATATCAGTTGACGCGGGGTTCATCCATACTTTCCTTTTTTTGTGTAAATCTGGATGCATGGGTTAATTATTCAAGGCAGTAAAAGTCAGATTTTTAATCGTATGCACTTAGATTTTTCTAAAAAGTTTGTAAAATTAACTAGAAATCTAAAAAATGTTGGTAATTTTTTTACAATATGTATTGTAATTTGTTGACTTACTTTAGAGCGCCTTTTCGTTACATATAGATTGAAAATTAATGATAAAAAATTTCTTATTCTTAGAACGTTTGACCCACGAGAGCGGAGCCTTAAAGTTGCAGCTTTAAGGGATCCATCGCGTCGGGAAATTTATTCGCGCGGCCCAAGTTGCGATTAATCCGCGCGCAGACCGCGACTCCTCCCCGGAGGTGCTTTAGCGGAAGAACGGACGAGTCGAGGGCCCGAAACGAATGTACGGAAGAAGGCACTCGAAATTTCACGGCGGTACGAGGAAAAGATTTGTAAAAGTGGCGCTGTCGAGGCGAAGAGCCACTCGAGACTTTATTCGATGTTTCTTTTTCATGTGGAGAGGCGACCACACGTATTGTATAATGTCGAATGTGCAGATGAGTAAAACAATAAATGTAATAATCGAACTATTTTTATTTTAATATAAGTTGTTACTCGTATGAGGTCTTACTATTTCGAGTTTGTGATTACTCAATCTATCGAACTTATTTACCGTGGATAGATGTTTTCCGTAATTATTGTGACACCTGGAATCGAGGTAGATGCGCAGTATAGATTTCGAAGACCTTCCGGCCGTGTAGACAAACTGTTTCGATCTCTTTTAGAATCGGGAAGTATGAGCTATCGCCAAAATTCAATCCTTTTCAGTCGACATTCAAATTGCGTCTGGCTACTACTCGACGATCTAGCGAAATTGACCTACGCTTTCTCCCACCTTTCGTGCCACTTCCCTCTCTTCGTGGTGTCGCATTCACCTTTACGACTTATTGCAACTAGGAAAATTTGGCGAGTTTGGCGCGCAGTTCGTTCGTCTTTTTCTCGCTCACATCGAAGAAATTTTGATCATAAACTTCAAAATAGAACTCGACTTCAATTCAATATTAAAAGCTTTTATAAAAAAAAAAATAGATCGTTGAAGTACGAAAACGAGCTTTCGCGAAGTCGTAACGAATCCAAAATGCAGTAAAATGTTCGTCGAAGCTTTCAATAACCTATAAACTGCCTCCATAAATTTATCCGGCGAAATGGATCCTATTTCTGGAACTCCTTTAAAAACTCTTAAATAATTTATGTAACGCGCGCCGAGTCCCCCCATTAGGGGCACTAAAAAGCGCAGTATCTCAGGCTTGGACGGGCCGAGCTGTTTGCGAGAGGCGAGCGTCCCGCATATCTTCATTAATTTCCGCGAGCGATTCAGCGCGAAGAGAAAAAAAGAAGTCGAGAATTAAGGAGCAGCGTTGACCCGTCTGAGTCACGGCGCAATTACAGAGCATAATACAATGCGCCGCTCGCTGACGGTTAATTGCTTGATTGCCGTCCGCCGAACGATTTTTCCACCGGGCCGTTGTTCGCTCGACGGCCGCTTAAGCGGCGGTTAATTTGACGGGATTTATTGGGAGAGAATCATAAAAATTATCGCCCCGTCAGATTGGATTTTCTCGGGGGCGCTCGATTGAAAGTTATTGCCGCTGACGTTCAATCCGCAGACTCGGGGAAATTCATCGACGGTATAAATAAAATCTTTCTTATCTTTTCTTTTGATGTCTTAAAGTAATTCAGAATAACTTAGCTACTAGTTAATAGTAGTTCAGGTGACAATTTTTACCGATACGTGAATTATTTACTCGTGCCCTAGTTGAGTAATGCACTTTTTTGAACCAGACAGGGCGAGCCGTTTTTGCCCTAGGTTGTAAAGTATGAACTTTATTCCCGTATAGTAGAGAGAAAATGTTTACTTTGCACCAATGAAAAAAATAATACTTCTTTAAGGAGTTCAAACTATAAATAATTTCTTTGAATCAACTAAATATTGTTTTGAAACCACTATATGCTTTAGTTTTAAAAAAATGTTTACTTTATTCAAAACATTTATTTAGAAGGAACTTATAAAAGAAATATTTAAAATTTCTAAATTGTTTCATTTCACTTTAAAGACTTTTTTTAATTGTTAATTAAAATCGACAGATTAATATTTTAATAACTTAAAATTAATAACATTTTAATTTGACATTCACAAATATTAAAAGATTTTATTTTAGTTTCAGCAAATAACGTCTATTAATGGGATACTCCTTGGGTAATGTATTAGCTCAACACAGCGCCAAATCCTTCAAATTTGAATATACGACGTGCAGCAAATCCTCAGCGCAAACTTTAAATGGGCGAGGGCACCGCGAAATTGGATTACGCTTATTTAACCGCGATTCCCTTAGTGCGCTTTAATCATGCGAAATAAATCTGAAGTCGCGGGGATTTTTTCAATGGCGCGGCTAATCTCCTGCTCCTTGGCCGCGGGCTCGGCTCGTCTAATTTCGAATGCGGCGACGGCGACGCGAATTCAAAAGGCTCGCCCCGGCGATATTCAAAACGAAATCTCGTTAGCGACGGTCTGCAGCCGTTGACCCGGAACAGACCCGTCGCGGCCGCGATCAAAGGGTCCATCGGCGGAATGGACGAGCGCCGATGTTTGATATTTCAGCTTTCCACCGATTTTTTTTTTCAATTTTTTATCCGTGATGTAATTTTATGCAAAAAAATTGTCAACTAATTAGTAAAATTAAAGTAAAACATTTTTATTACTTTGAAATGTATAACGTAAATATAATACATCGCATTAACTACCAAATCGAACAAATGAGTCCTATTCATTGCAATTTTCTTGAATTTCGATTTAGAAATCGCGTTTGTCAATATCCACCTAGAAAAATCGATAAAAAATGGTTTAAGATTCCATGAAACGAATAAATCCCGAATAAATCTGTTCTCCGGTAAATTGTGTCAACCTCTCGGCTTCTCGTTACAACTTGCATAATTTCACCGGCGCCTATATCACGTCCGCTCTAATTCTTCGGCAAGTCGGCTCGTCCGATTTATTCATCCTCGAATTCGTAGTTCCGACTGAAAAATTCACGGCTGATAGTCGAAATATCGGACGCAGCTGCGGAACTTCTGCGCCGAAGGGCCGGGTTGTAGGTAGTCCGCCGCGAGATTATCGGACTCTTTACGAGCGCGCAGCCTTTTACGGTCGTACACGCGCGTACGCGATAAGGACGCGTCATCGGCGGCTTTATGACCGATGGCGGAATTGTTATAGACATAACTTAAGCAGATGATCTGTTTTCGAGGGTTACTGGGTTAATGGCTGCCAGGACCGGCGATTCGTATTTCTAACGGCTGAGTTTCGTAACGCCCGGCTTGTCCGTTACAGTGATAAAGTTTACTTCGTCGGGCGATTAAGACATAAAGGATAATAACTGAAGATCGTTTTATTTGCAAGAAGAGTAAACAGTTTTTGAGACACAAAGAAATATACATTGTCAATTGAAGTACACCAGAGCTTTTCGTTCAAATAAATTCAGAATGATATGTTTCTATAAGAGGGTTAATGTTGCAAATACTACTATACACTGCTAAAACAAGAACATCAGTATTTTAAGTCACAGAAATATTTTAAAATTAATTTTTAGTGCCACCTTCATCCAGGTGACTATAATTTCTTTAAGGGTGAAAAAATTCAGCATTAAAAACTCACGAGTCACGTTTCTTCATTTCGTCATCTACATTTATGATAATGAGATGATTTTTTTTAAGTAAAAGAAATAATTTCAATAGCGAATTCAGAGAATGGCGGACTTCCACCCCTTGAAAATTAATAAATCAAGATCGTACTCAGTTGCAGTAGTTCAGTTTCCGTCGGACACTGCGACTACGGCCCTCACGCATTCGTAAATTTTCAACGCCGCGCATGAATATTGCAAGCGTTAACGGCACCGATTACCTCGAGGAAATCGGTTCCGAAATTACGACTGGAGAGTTAATATATGCAGTGCGTACATTCGACCGAAAATAATGAGCCGCTGAGATAAAAATTTGCACGTGAAATAACTTTTAAAATTCCAGTCGCGCCGAGAGGACAATTGGCGGGAGGATCTGAACAAATTTTTTCGCGATTAGCAGGGATAAGTCGAAAGGAGACGAGCGCGGAGAGCAGATGCGAAGCGGTTTCTTTTCTCCCTTTTTCTTCCGTGTCATTGCAGTCAGAGGATTTCGCATGATTTCGCATGGGGCAAGATCCGCCGGCGTGCATTTTAAGCTTTTAATCCGGGAATGGAGACTTGGGCTACCTTCCAAATTTTCCCTGGCCAAGCTGCTCAATGTACCGCGACTTTGATTCCGCTGCGTCGGGTAATAATGTTTCTCCCATTGTCCTGTCTCGAGCGGGGATTCCCCGTCTTTAGGATGCACGAGCATTTGATGATAGGTAGCGCGGAATTCCGAGTGAATTTTCATTCAAAGTTTACGAACGTTATGGAGTGCTTCATAATTATACTGTTCAAAATTTTTCTTTATTTTATAAATTAATATTAGAACCAATAAATAGTTGGTTATAATATTTACAGAAAAACTTATAGAAATTTATAGTGCAGCCAACAAATTGTTTAATTTAAATCGATACATTTTACTCGCTCTCTTTCATAAATAGATTTACAATATTGCATTGAAAAAATTGTAACGAAATCTTGTAAATACAAAATTTACAGATACAATGAACTGGAATTTAAAAAGATTCCATGCTCTAAAAATAATAGACGAATAATCGGCTTTTCGATTTTTTATCGAACTCGAACAAAATTTTCGACAAATGAATACTTAAAAAGTTTACAATCTATTTAGAGCATTCACGATAAAACGTACACCACTCGACGAGTACAATACCACAGAAATCCGAAAAAAATCGAAATAATCTAAACGCACCGATCTAAATCAGATACCTCAACCCCAATCGCAACGAGCGCACTGGAACGACGGCTATCATACTCGTGCGCTCCCGCCTAAACGCTCCGCGATTATCTTCCCCTAATCAGCGCGTTAGGATCTCGCGCCACAAAAGAGCCCTAAATCCCGCTCGCCGCCTCGTCGAAGCGTGCCCACGAAGCCCGGATTAAATCCGCCGATGACGGGAGAAGACGGCCGGCGATCGATTCGCGCGCGGTGCGGGCTCCTCCGCGCGCGCGACGCCGGACGCCCGGGCAATTTGTTGGGGCCGAGATGGCTTCCGCCTCGAATGCAAATTCCTCATGCTAATTAGCCATTCGGGAGGGCCGCGCGCTCGAGTTAACTAGATAGCGAGGAAAGGGTCGGCCCTCCGCCGTGTCCCCCGCGCTGAAATAGTGTGAGACCGGCAAGGAGGAAAGAGGGAATTTATAATTGCTCGCCGCGGACCATTCGTCCTGCCCTGGAATAGCGCCGCTACGGCGAGAAGAGGAGAAAGAAAACGGGGCGGCGGCGATAAAGAAATTGATGAATTTTGCGTGGGAGACTCGAGAGAGACTGGAGGTACTTCACTCGTGGGGGTTATTGCATTTTTCGAGTGTTAAATAGTGAGGTGAATTTGTGTTAACGACATTTTGGTTTATTTTCATTCTTGTTCAAAAATAAGTTTTTTATTCTTAAATTTAATGATTGTATTATATGTTTAATTTTTTTTATAGCATTACATCCAAATTTGAGAATGTTAGACATTTTGGATTATTTTCGTTCGTACACCTGTGTCGGAAGAGGGAAGTTTTTTTATTTCAAAAAATAATTTTATTATTCGAAAAAAAATTTACTAATTACTAAATTTTTAATTTTATTGTAGCATTCCGCCTAAATTTGAGTCATTTTGGATTATTTCCTTTAGTAGGTAGCTCTGGTATCAGAAGTGGGATGTTTGTATAGTAGTAAAACTAACGTTATTATTCTTACAAAAAATTAATAATGAATAATTTGTACATTGAATAAGAGATCCGTTTTTCACTTGAAATATTCACATTTTCCACATTAATTTCACATCATCCCAAATTTACAGAGCACGACGTGCATTGTATACAAATTTACAGATTATAAACTATCCGTTTATGTTTAGAATCTGATCTGCAATACGAGTTTATGAATCAGTCAGTGCAAAATGCCACCATTTGTTGAAGCTGTAAAGAAACAAGGAAACAGTAGATTTTTCAGAACAATTACACTGAATTATTCAGTCGCATCAGTCCACTCCAGTTCGCGAAAAAGCTCGCGCGCGCATTCGAAACACAAACGCACCCGAAATGGAAAAATATCCAAAAAAAACAGGGAAGATATAAAAGACAAAACTAGACGAGCGTTTCGCGCACGTGCAAAAGAGGGAATTCGCAATAGCGCGGCGAGCAGCTCGGCCCCGGGTGTCGTCCCCGCGACTGCAGATAAAGGCCGGTCCGGCTTATGTTGATTTAGCTCTCGGGTCATACGTAGGGAGCCTGATTTGAATTTCGAAGCGCGCGCACCTGGACCAATTGTTTCGCGCGCCGCGCCATTTGCATTTTTCGGCGGATGCGGATTTTTCGCTCTCCCTCCTTCTCTCCTTCTTCCGTTCCTTCTTCGCCCTCCGACTCCCGCGCCCTCCTTCTCTCTCTCTCTCTATCCTTTTTTTCTTTTATTTTATTTTGGGGAGGGACGTGTGCGCGATGCGCTGAATATTCAATGGTGTAGCGGAGAGGAATTCGACGGGAGGTTTTTGCCGGCCGCGCGTCGACGCGCCCTTTCGACTTCTGCCGGAATCGCGCGATAATTTATTCGGACCCGCAGCCGATCCCGATCGGTCTGATTTTTCCCAGGAACTGCCGCGGTGTCGCGCGGAAAATATTGATTCTGAAAAGTCGTTTTTAGGGCGACAGAATTTTCTTGCAAAAATTGTCGTGGAATTTGGTGCGGGAATTATCGCATGTGAGATAAATGCGGTAGGACAATATTATTGGTAGTTATTCTGAGGGAATTTATTAATAATATGATTTGCTTAAAACATTCTCTGAATATTTTGTATATTAAAATGTGGCAGAAATGTTTATTATTTAATTTTATAATAAAGATATTAAAATTGAAATATTTCATTTTCATAATTTTAATTACGTTGTAAGTAGTATACGGTGTAAAATTTATTACATTATAACTTTAATTTATCCTTTATGCTGGGTTATTCATACCATTACTACGAAAAAAAAATAAGTAATGAGTAATATGAAAAATCTGCACATTTTTGGAAATTTCAAACAATACTTTCCATGAAACAACATAATAAGCTTTATTAATTCAAGATAATTTAATAATTTAGTACCGTAAAAAATTAATAAAAAATACCTTATTATTTTAAAAACCCCGCGTAAAAAATTTAAAATAGAAAAATTAATAATAAAGCCAATGTACAACAAGGCCGCTTTAAAAGATTCAGAGGGTGTACATTGGAATGCGCGTTCTCTCTTCCCCCGCAGCCGAACATAGTCTGCGGAAATAAAAAGAAATTGTTGTACAACACAAACGAAATTACAGAAGCTCGAGTAACTGTTTAAAAGTATAATCACGTCCTAAAAACTCCGAAACAATCTCCTAATTGAATCCTGCGCGAACAAACTGAGCTCCTCAAAAGCATTCAATTAACATTCAAAACGAAACTCGCAACTTTCAGAGATACGCGTGTACTTGAAAAAAAAGGGAAGAAAGAGGGGGGGCGGGAGGAAAAAAATTGAGAGAGAAGGAACAAAATTAAAATCGCGTTGCACTCGAGCCGTTTCTCAAGTATACACGCTGGCGCTCCGCGTAAAACTTGCACCGCTGCAATTTAACTTCTCTCCTTTTCTCCGAGGCGGGGAGGAGGGGGGTAACTTTTCTTTATAACGCCCCGGGCTATAATACAGAAGTTATAAAAGACTGGATACGTTATTTCCGTTCGACGCGCGACCGTAACGACGGAAACAAACGTCGAGAAAAGTATAAGTCGCACCTTCATAATGACGTCGACGAACTGTATATAACTGCGACTAACCCTTTCGGAGTACAATACTGAAGTAACTTACATCCTTCCAAGTTTTTTTCAATTTTACGATTTTTCAGAGGATTTACTTTTCTTGAAAGAATATTTGTTATGTCGTATTTTTCTTTCTTTTTTATTTGAATGAAACGAACGGAAGATCTTTTTTATCGTGAAATTGACTATATATATATATTTTAGCATCGCGGTAATAGCATTCTATATCGATTTTTCTAGTAATAGTACCACAACAGTTTTCCTTATATATTTAAAAAATTGTATTTACTCAATTTTTATAAATTTATTTCATATTTTGTATTACCATTGAATTTTATCAATTGACTTGAATAAACCAGAAGAATGCAATGTAAATTATTGAAATATCAACTTAAATTTAATTAGAACGTTTTTAAATAACAAGTATTTGATATAAAAATAAAGGTTTTAATATTTTGCATAGATCCTTCTCTAATCAAAATATCAGCTTTCCATGAATATTTCTATTATTCCAGCGAACCCCAAAATATGTTCGTGTAATTATTTCATGACACCTGCAAAAAGCACAATAATAACATACACCCTATTACCGACGTAAAGCGAATGAATCTTACATTAGATGTAAAAGCTCAATAAAAGCTCAAATCGCAAACTATACAAACCCGCCGGAAAATAAACCACACGCAAAATGTATCCCCGCAAAAATTAAGAGCAAAACGCTCGAAATTTATCAGAGCCCCGTGAAACGTCCCGCGCCTCAAATCCTCGCAAGGCTCGCTTTCGCAGGGCAGAGAAGCTTGCGGGACGGTCGGGCGGAAAACAGCGGCGAGCTTTACGACGAGGAATAAATAAGCGCGGCGCGGCTGCGGCGTCGATGCGCCGGGCCCGGCGGCCGTAAGTTTCGGGCTGGCGGCCGAAATTATATAACGATAACGATGAATTGTGCAAGGTGTAATTAAAGGCGGACGGGGGGAGGGGGTGCGAGCGCATACGGGGTGGCGCGGCCGCGAGAGCGCGCCGCGCGTTAAGCGGCAAACTTTACGGGCGCGGCGCAACGGTTAATTTAAGCGGGCCGGTGCTTTGTTCGAATTATAGCTAGTTGCTTTAATAAAGACGGACGGTTTATCGCGCGGGCGTGCTGTATTCCCGCGCCTCCTTGTTTTATCCTCCTGTTTTGACGTCTTCATTGTTTTTTGCCATCGCCCGGTGCTGCTGCTGCCTCGCTCGGCGCAAAACATACTGTGCATGAATCGGAGATTGCGCGGGGAATTTCATGCGGGAGGAGTACTTGGACTTGTGGAGTCTGATTCTAGTTTTGTTTTAACATGTCTTTTTATAATTGAAATGCATGCTTCGTTAAAAATTACTTACCTAGTCGTAAAAGCTCTGATTATATAAAAAAAAGAAACGGATAATTTAATTTCAAAAATCAAATATTAAACATCAGATATTTATTTTTAAAAATTGATCGATTAAGGTAATTTTAAAAGTGTCAAAAGGACTTTCATAAATAATTTCTTATTTCCTTTGATAAGACCAACAAAGAGAGATACTTTGAAAAGATTTATTTCTTTCTACGTACTGAAAGCTTTGGCTTCCTCATAGAGGAAGCTTTTTTATTTTTCGTTCGATATAAAAATTTCAAAAATAATCTTCTATTTTAATCGCTGCACATATCGTTGCAGCAGAAAATTGAACGGTGGGCAAAAATGAGCGAAATTTAAAAATGATTTATGTTATAATTAAACTACTTCCAGATACTGTCTTTTAAATTTAAGGAGCAAAATAAGCTTTCGTTTCTGAAAATCAAACCAGAAATAAAAAAAATCTCTCTTTCTTTAAGCGTATACTTTATTCAAAATATCCTCAAAAAATATTATCTTTAAAATACTAAAAATATGGTTGAAACTTTTTCATGATTATTTATCTTTTATCTTCTTTATCACGATAAAAATACTTTATGCACAAAATATAACATGAAGTATAATATTAAGAAAACAGTTTCAAGTCTTCGATATCTTTTGAAATATAAATTCACTTCTCAAATATGTAACTTTGTTATTTTTCACTTTTAATTACTCGTTGCTTAAAAAAAAAAACCAAAACATGCAGTCATTAAGCCGGGCGAGCATGTAACCGGAATAGCTTTCGCAAAGGCAATTTTGCCTCGAATCGCAAAGTCGCCTGCCGATTGCCATGAATGAGTAATTAGATCGGCGTGCGAGGCCGTGCGCACTGATGCTAAAAGCCGCGTCGGGCTCGAATAATGCGCCGATCGCACCCGTAATTACTGCACGGATCCTCGCCAGTTTTTCCACCTATGAGAAGTCACGAAAATTCAGTGTGTTTGACGGCGGGATCGTGCTAATGGCCTTTTTTTTGCTCGTTTACGTAACGAGTCGATTGAAATGCAGCTGCAGACTCAAAGTTTCGACTAAACCGCACAAAGTGTGTTCCATGTAAAATTAATCTTCTTTGAGCCGAACTTTATCCGCTTTCGCTGCGAGCCAATAAAGGTCCAATTAGAGGAGCGAATATTGAAATTTATTTTTAAAAGTAAATCGGCACATACATACAAATACCCGACGTAATTAACGAAGTCCAAAGTACACAAACCGATGACAAACTAATTTGCTATTGATGCAGCTTCGAAACTTTGATTAAAAAGAAAGTTCGAAAAAAAATATTCATTCGCGTAAAAAAAAAAATTTCTCTCGTACGTTTTCCCTTGAAGCTCGCCGCCGCAACGCAAAAGAATCGCGAAGTTTCCGCGTCCAGCATCCGATACGGCGGGAACAATGGGATCGCACTCGTCGCGGGGGTCGCTTGACGAGGGTAGGCGGATGCGAGCCGGACCGGAAGTTGCTGAGCTCGCGTGCGTTTAGTTCCTCGTTAAAGGGGCGCGCACGCGTGCCCGGGACACCCGACGGCTAATTAATCATCGCCGCGCCACGCGCGACAAACTGCCCGCCAGACGGCGCCCTTTGCTGCATCGATCCTTTTTTTCGTCGCCCCGATGTGGGCCTTTGATGTCGGACGATGATTTTCGCGGGGATCGCATCCCTTTTTTTATTGGTAAAATTTGAGAAGAAAATTGCAATTTTATTACGATAAGTGAAATTTTATTACGATAAAAAGAAACTTAAGTCTTTTCTGCGTAAATTCGAAAGTAATTAATCTACAGGTAAACGAAAATTTTCTGAATATAGAAAAAATGGAGTATACATTTGCACGAAAATTTGTTATTCATTGCAATGAAAGCAGAAGTTCAAAATTTTAAATTGCGATCGATCAATCGTAAAGCTGTAATCTTTTTTGCGGTAGTTCTCGAAACTGTGTCAATCAAAAATTTACGCATCACTTTTTGATACGAAATAGTAGCTTGCTCATGACAGTTTAAAAAGATAATGAAAAGATAACAAATATAGTGCCTTTAAAAAAGATAAAAAAATGTTTTTGATTTATGATTTTTCAGGGAAATTACTTATTTTGAAATTTTATTTTAAAATTCGTCTAAATGTTCGTATTTAATGTTAAATGTCGTTCACTTATCGAATAAGTGCACATTCACTTATTTCACTTATTCACATTATACAAAACTTTAGATTTTTTTTAATAACATTTCACCTTTAAATATATCTACAAAGCTATATAATTCAAAACGATTATATAATAATCAGTTACGTAACAAATCCAAGCAGCTCAAGTACACTACTATGAATAAACAAATTAATTTGCCAGCTTGCTCTACGTACATCTCTAAACGTCATATAATAAAAAGACACGAGAGCGAGAGAATGAAACGAGGTATCATCGTGTGCTAACGCCGCGATTCCCATGCATGCATGAGGGATGTGGGTCAGGTCGTCGGACGAGATGAGGCGGGTAGTACACGGCATGCATAATTCCTTTTCCGGCGCGTAACCGGTGTCAGAGATGTCGCGGCGCGTCCCTCCGTGCGCCGGCGACATTTCCGAATATGAATCGGCGGCGCACGCACGAGCGATTCCGAAGGCGCAGCCCCCGGGGGCGCGCCGGCCCCACAATGACTCGCGCGCGGCCTCGAATTTAATGCCCGTACAGGCAGGGGTAGAATTTTGTCCCGGCCGCATTGAATTGCGCCGAGATGCGCCGATTGCGCGGGCTCGCATTGTCGGCCGATTCGATGATTTGTTGATTTTTTTGCGGGGAATATTTAGCATCAAATCCTATTGTAACTGCACAATGGGCTTCTAATGTTTATTAAATGTTGGATTCGTCCATTTGCCGGCGGGATGGAGATGATGAATTATTGCTTTGACGAGGATGACTTAATTTTCGTGAAGATATATCAGTAAATTTGAATGTGAAATGGAATCGCATTTATTGTTTTTATCAAAGTAGCTTAATATCAACTGCAGAATAATTAAGAAATGGTAAAATTTAATGATTATTTCATTACTCTAATAGAAGATTTAAAGGCAAAAATAGTTTCAATGCTTCTAAAACGAGAAGGGAGAGTATTCCAATTTCGGTTCGAACTTACAAACATTTTGAACGCTTGTATCATTCAACTGGAAATTTACGCTTTAATCAATCAATTTACTTCTTTAAATACCTACTACACAGCAATCTGTCATCATTTTTTCATTATTTTTAAAAATTTAAATTAATAATCGATCGATTAAACTTGCATATAGCCTCTACAGAAAGAAAAGTTTAATATTTAACAACATCTATTGTTCAAATTAATCTATTTTATAACTATGCGGAAATCAATAATAACAGAAAATTTAATTTATCTTTTTCAAAACAATTGCGGTTTGTTACTAAAGATTTACAACTAACAATTTTTTTGCACAAAAAATATACCGTAAGAAAACATCACTTACATTTTGCATAGTACACACATTCGTTTGACGATTACTCGTACGATAAAAGACTCATTGTTTAATCAACCATCGAAAGATGTTTGCTCCTACATAACTATTACAATAGCAGCAAGAACAAAGGCGCAAATCCGACGAAAATTCCACATCGAAACTCTCCGCATCAAAAAGCCGTAACAATTCCAGCGCTTACTGCACGACAGCGCAACACACTTAATCCCAACGCCCCGAGAGAGAGTCGCGGATCGCTTGTGTACATACACGGGGCGCAGAAAAGAGAGCAAAAAGCGCGCGCGCGCGCGAAAAACTAGTTCCTCCCGGGCCCCCGGCGCAAGGGACTCAACCCCCTTTTCCCCGTATTAGTGTCGTGTGTTTGGGCAACACCCCGCAAAACCAAACCGCAAGCCCCGCAAAAATTATACGCCACCCTTCCCCCCGGCGGGTCACTGTCATGCAAATGCGCGCGCCGCGACCTCCTTTCTGCATCGGGCGGGACCCCTACGCGTACCTTGCGGACGCTCGATATATAGGGGGCAGCGCGCCTCGCTCGTGTCACTCTCCCGTGCAATTACTGCACAGGTGTGCGCGCGGTCGTTATTCCCGCCGAGATAATCCCCTCGAAGGGTGTACCATAGAGGGGGGTTACGGGCGGGGACCCCTTTTCCGCGAGATGTTTTCGTAGCGCATTTTATGGGGTGTTGAGTCCTTGAGCGCGCGATGCTTTTGTCAATGGCCAACGGCTGACTCTTTAATGTTATCGGCCGGCTTTTGTGCGAGAAGCCCGTCCAGGTACGCGATTATCGGTCGATCGAGCATTCGGCTATGTTTGTTTTAGACATGAAGCGGACAGGAATTGGGGATTCATCCGACGCTGGGAGGAGATACAGTTTTGGACGTAGCTAAGCGGTGAGGTGTCCGTATGAAGGGATAATCTTTTATTAAGACTTTTTTTAGCGAAAGATAAATAGCAGTGATGAAATAGAACTTGTATTTTTGAATCAAAAGTAAATTGAATTATTTATTCCCTTTCATAGAGAGTATAATTTAATTTATCAAAATGAAATGATTAATTTACATTTAATGACGTAAATCAAATCGGGTATAATGAATATTGACTACCAGTCTTATTTTGTAGAAAATAATTCATAATTTACTTGAAATCTTTCATACTTCAACATTAGCTGATTTTCAGAACGTATTTCACTTTTGTATTATATAATAAAGAGCTTGACTTGAATCAATAGCTATAATTACAAGGAACTATCTTTCGGAGGGGATCTTGACGATCAAAATAAAAAATCCACATAAAAGAATATCGGTCGGTTTCCTCGGATTTGATTCAATTTCAGATAAAGCCCGGGCACGAGCGAGAAGAAAAACAGAGTATCACAGGGGGGGGTTGCATAATTACGCATCGGAATACATATTCAATGAGCTTCGTGTTTTAATGTCAATATCAGTCGTCACTTCCGATGGAGTTGGCGGTTCCTGCCCCGCGGAGCCAGGGATATCGATTCGCGTCATAACAATCCGGAGTTTCTCCTATTATCCCAGAGACTTGTCCGGAAGAGTTGCTGCTCCTGTAGACGGCTTCAAAAATATGGAGAACAGCTATTGTGCGCCGGCACAATAAAATAAGTAATGAGATCAGCGTGAAGTATCTGACGTAATTTCAATACGCTCTCGCTGTATACTCTGACGGTTCTTAAGGTAACAATTGAAATAATGACAGATTCTGACATCCTCGGAGAATGAAAATTTTGATAAGCGTCTGAATATGATAAGAAGATAAGGAAATGAGGAAATGTTAACTTACTTATTTAGAAACATGAATAATTAATATTTCTGTTTTATAGTCCTTGATAACATAGGAATCGTTTTGAACTAGTGAATTCAGAGATGGAATTAAAAATGTAATATATTCAGATTCCATGTATACTTATCGTTAGATAAGAGAATAGTTGATTCAAGTATATTAATAGTATCGTATAAGTATGTTAATAACATCAATGCATATCAATTATTATAACTATGCCTATCTTTGAATGAAATATTTTATATTAATTAAACACACATTTCCTGAATAAACATACAAGTATTACTGGTTGCCCTGTAGATGCAATGCGTCAGAATGATTGTGAAATTGATCATCATGATTTTTATTCCGTTTTTATTAATGCTGCTTTTTTAAACCTATGTCTTCTTAATTGAATAGCTCGTAAAATTTTTTAGTGAATCGAGTGAATCGAGGAAGAAACACTGTTTCTATAAACCAATTAAAATTAGACCATTCACATCTTACATGACACTTCCTAAAAGCGCACGATGAGAATAAGAAGTGCAGCTTGCCACAGAGGATTAGAATGGAAGGAAAGATAAAAATAATTCACTCCCTGACTTTATTAGCCGCCGCTACGTTGCCCGCATAACTCGCTTAATACCTAAGCGTTGACAGGATGACGCAGAGCTCGAAAGCGGGACACCGGCCCGGGCTGCATTCAACATTCACCAGCAGAGGCTTAAGGCGCATCATTCACCATCTGGAAGCCCATCCCCTTGTCTCGCACGTAACTCCCAAGCTGCTCGAGGAGAAAGCAAAACTTCCCAAAGTACTTCTTTTTTTTTTTTTAAACAAGAAAAAAAATCGAACGGTGAAAAAAGTGACGCGAAGAAAAGAGCGAAGAGCGCGGGACGCCACGGCCAGGCGGATCCATTTGTCGTCGATGCCCGCGCATTGTCCGAACGACGGGAAGAAAAAAACTAGGTGCCTGCGCTGATTCTTGCGGTAATGGCCGGCGCTTACGAGACAATGGCGTCGATCTCGCGGTGCTTGACCAACTTAGTTGTGAATTTTTTTTAAACTCGCGGCCTCCGGAGAGTATACCCATGGTAACGAGAAAATCTCCGGGATTATAATTAAAAAGTTTTAGCTGGGAACTCGATGATTAATCATTCGCGTAACCGAGACTCGCAATCGCAGAAACAGGCTCGCAATTAAGCGTTTACTCTGTTTTTGACGGAACGAGTCGCTGGAAAGTTTCGTCGGGATTAAGGGCGAAAAAAAACATTAGATAATTAAAACCAGTGGCTATCAGTGATTAATGAGTCGTTCGCTTAGCGAAATCACCTCCGCTATCTCCGATCGAGCGGCGCTCGTATAAATTTCCAATATAACTTCCCCCCCGTCTGAACGTCGACCCCCTCCCGTAATCAAGCAAATGGTCACCCAGCGTCGAGCATGAGACGACCTCTCGAAATTATCGAAAGACGCCGGGCAAATTTTTCGGCCAAATATGAATGCCAAGCGGGCCGAGTATGCCCCGTAATCCGGAGGCTCGCCGGCAAGACGTCATATGGCCTAAAGTAAATTGGCTCGTAAAACCGATCGGCCGGGCGGTATAAACTCCGCTACGGCGAAAAGCCGTGAGCATGTGGCCGCGATAATTGGATGCGTGACGCGATGTTTGCGGAGGCCCGGGCTCCGATTTGGCAGTTAAGCGGCATTGTTAATCGAATTATTCGGATCGCCGGGGATGGGCGCGGGAAAAATGCCTTTCGGGGTTAATGGCGCGCTCGCGCGCGTTCCGTTTGCGGGGCTTGATTCGATTTAATTGGATTACCGACGCCCGGGCCTCGCGGAAATGCCTGATTGAATTGAGCGCGCGAATTACATAAATTGAGATATAAAAATGAATGCGGTTCGAGAGGTACGGCGATTATCGCCTGTGAAAATGCCCGGCGATATATAAAGAGCGGATTCGAATTTCAAACGGCGCAAATTGAACGGTTTGTGTTCCGTTTAATTTTTGCGCTGTTGGGGCAAAACTTTGCAAAGTCGAACGATTTAATTTGACTAATTTGACTAATTTGTATTTATATTAAACTGGATTATATAGATTGCTAATTGTAGCATTAAATTTTATATTATTCATTGTAATTTTAATGAAATTCCGAAATAAATATATGTATAGGAAGGACGATTTTACGTAAAATGTGAATTACATAAATTTGAAAAATTAATTTTAAAAACGAAATTTTAAGAAATATAATAATATATATAAATATTAATTGCATGATATTATTTAATTATAATCAAATTACTCATTCATCAAGTATTACAATTCAATCATATAGATAATTAATATATAAGATATTCCAGTAATCGAATTATTATGAATATTCTAATTATTAAATATTCAAACAATCCAATTCTAAAAACAAAATTATTTACTCAAAAAAGAAAAATAAAAGAAAAAACCGGCGAAATTACATCCCTCCGAAATAAAATCGTTAGAACACATAAAAAATCAAATGGTTTCATTAAATCCCTGGGCAAACTGTACTCGGTTCGAGCGCGATATCAAAAATTCATAGAGCCCGCCTCCTCGCGCGAAGGAAGACGTTACCGGGAGCGAAGGAACCTCCGCGCGTCGGGGCAGCGAAGCGCGACCAAAGTGGCGTTTTCCGCGCGAGCAACCCCCGGCGCGTTGAATTATTGAATTATCGAGAGCCATAGCCCCGCGGATCCGCGGCGATAGGGGGGTTCGACCTTTTTTTTCCCTCCCCTCCCGGGCTGATTCACCGCGCGCGCGCGGACGGACGAATCCGCGCGATCGGGAGCTCGCGTATACAACAGCGACGGTTGGGTATCGAAGGAATACGGCGCTATCTGTTTCCGCGGGACAGAAAAGATGCGTGCTTCCGATGATTTACTCGGCGTTTCTTTTTGTTATCTTTTTTGGCAGTTTGGCTTTGTGCGTTGCGGGGTGAAATGGAGTGGAAAATTTAGTGGATTTGTCATTGAAGATATAATAGTTGGGTATTATTTATTGAATATAATTGTAATTATTATTGTCGTTTTTTTATTCTTAAAAGAATTTATTAATTAATTAAACTGTGTATCTTTTATTTCAAGCACAAAGTATCCAGTTTCTAACTAAAAACTAGCGAAATGTATAAGTAACAAATTATCTGAAATTAATAAAATCTGCGCTTAAAAATCTGCTTTAATTATATACACTTTTGTGTCTGCCTATATTTTACAATAAACAACAAACTTTGAACTCTGATTTAGAATCGAATTTTAATTGATATTATACAGTAAAAGGGATAATTCCTCAAATTTTAAGGATATTGCATACCGTAATCCATTAGATCAACGAATTCTCGCCGATCGCCCTTGAACATTGCTTATGTCCACTGCTGAATAGAGAAAGTTTTCCTATTGAATTTGGAACCCCCTGTATGACTCCCATAAAACCAAAGCACATGTAATTACTGTACACTTCGGGTAAATGTATTATTCATAAAAGCGGAGCTAACGGGCGAGCAAACACTTGCTTCTCGAGCGGCGCGATGATACATCGGGGTTGATGGGGTGACGAAACGTTTTGAATTATGGAAAGGTCGCCGCGGCGAGAAATCGAAAGTTCAAAACTCGCCCGTAATGCCCCGATGCAATAACGTGGATTATTTTCCCGCGCGCGGCATATAGTGACTCACTGCGCTGGAGCGAAGTGGGAACAATTGACGTCGGGTGGGCCGCCGTGAGTCAACGCGACGAGAAATTGCTTTCTCGTGATGCCCCGGCAAACCGGCCGATTCTAATTGGTGCATCATTCCTTCGAATTGCGATAATTGAACCTCTTTTCTCGCGTCCAAACAAAAGTGAACTCGCAAAACCTGCTCTTTCGATGATTTTAGTAGTTCTTGTTTTAATGTTGATTAAGCGAAACTTCAATAGATTGATCAAGTAAAACTTCAATCGAATAAGTGAAATTACAATTGAATAAGTGAATAGTTAGTTACGCCACATGATAGTATTCATTTCGTAACTAGTAAATAAAACGAAAGCAAAGAAAAAATGGATATATAAATTTTTCCTAACGGTGAAAAAAATACATTTCATTTTTTGCATAAAAAAATAGCGCTGTTTAAATCTGCTGCAATGAAAAGCACGCGTGAAATTTCCCAAGAATTAAGGGCTTTTCGGAATTTCACTGAGAAGAAAAGCATTTTTGGGAGTTTTGATATGAAGAAAACATACTTTCACGAGATTCCACCGAAAAAAAGCGCATTTTTTATGAAGAATTTATGAAATAAACTATTTACCGCTGGTAAATTAAAACGTGCTTTATTTCGTAAAGACGGTACAAAATATTCAGTAAAATTAGCTCAGATGTAGATCTAAGATCTCTGTAGAAAATAAGCTTCAAGCATGGTATTCGAAATACATGGCTTGATAATTTCGTACTCTAATTTTAAAGCGCGCAATTGGCTACTTACTATATATTAACTAACAATAATATTTACGTTTTACAAAATAATAATTTTGAAATAAAATTCCGCACATTTAGTGCCCGATTGATTAGTCTTTTGGTCACTATTATTTTTTAATTATCAAAGTATAAACTACTCAAATTAAACTAAGCATTTGAATCTTCATTGTTTTTCTTACTTTGCATTAAAATAAATCCCAGCTCTTTGATCAATTCAACACCTTCGTGTAATATCAGCATATCCATTAATGCAAATCGCATTTAAAAAAAGACCACAATAAATCATTCCTAAGGAAGACATTTCTTAGAGCCGGATCGCGCAAAAAGAGCATTAATGTAGGAGCGGCGCGAGCGCGCGATCCGTGTTAAATGTCCCGAAAAAGGCGCATAAGAGGCCGCTTAAAAGGCGGGGCGCGCATCCCTTTCTCTCGGCGTATATTCATGACGATGGCCCCGGTGCGCGATCCCCTTTAAGACCGTGGCACACGGTGGAACCGGATTTTTCGCGCGAGGCCTAATGTCCCTCTTTCGGAAGGGGGGCGACGCGCCGACTTTTTCGAAAATTCGAGGAAACGCGACGACCTTGGGGCGGGGGGAACGGCTCCCGGGGGCGTCTTTAGCGGGGGCGGACTTGATCCTGGTTTCGACATTTTTTTTTAGAGAGATATCGGGGGTATTACAGAGCCTGTCGCGGTGTAATTGAGGAGGAAAGTTTACGCTGCTTCTTCGAGGATTTTACGGCGGCGGAGTACGTTGCTATGGATTCTTAAAATTACGAGTTTCGACTAAGGTAAAAATTTATTTGGAAACTTCAATTTGCGGATGATTTTAACAGAGAACAGACAGCGAAAAGTTTATTCCTAATAATAATTTACTTAAATTTTTTTAGAAATAATTTTTCAAACTCAAAATACAAAAATTTAATAAACATTTTAATAAAAATTGCTTCGTGCACATGTAAAACGTAACTTTTTATAATTTCTTGTAAATAGATAATTAAACTGTTTAATTGAAATTACTATTTTAATTGTATGTTTTAATTTAAAAATATAATAAAGACAAAGCGAAATTGAATAATTACAAACTTCACTGCAATTGTGAAGGAAGGCGTACTATTATACGACAAACACTGTTTTGTCGCATGATTGAAGCTGCAATTTTTAAAAACTTATTTTTAAACCGAAGTGCCACGTAACCTTGTTTTTACTGAGCCACCGTTTTATTCATATCCGGTCGTTTCCATTGCAAGTAATTAGCGGCGCTCGTTTATCCCAAGTGCGGTAGGTATAAAGAGTCCGATTCGCGGAGTTTAATTTTGAACGCTGTCAATGTCCGCGACGGACGTTTAGACAGATGGCTTCAAATTTATTCGCCGTTGCGGTTACTTTTGAAACGGTTATTTATTAAACAATCGACTTCAATTAATAACAGTAACCATTTTACTTTTTAATTAAAATACAAAAATAATTATAACGTTGGTATTTTTAAAAAGAGAAATAATTTATTTTTTTATAAAATGCATCTAGAATTTAAAATAACTGACGCTTTATAATATGGAGTTTTATAAAAAATATTCCGAGAGCATGCTAACAATTCTTTTAGTCTACGGAGAACTGTTTACTACTTTTAATTGCTACGTCCGGTCTTTCATGACGTACAGTAACTGTGGGTCAGGCGATTGATGAATCAACAGATCAAACTATAATCTCAGACTGGAATATTTTTTCATTGATGTGTATTTGGTTAAATTAATAAAATAATATTTAAAAACTTTAAATATTGAATTCAATAAATTAAAAATAAAGAATTTTAAACTAATTAAAAAAAAATTGGCAACGTGAAAGATTAATTCGTGAATTAACGTTAATTCAATTTAAAGGTGGATGGCAGACGAGTAAATTGATCTTCATATTGAATCTAAAGAATTCATTCTTTTACCGTTAACTGTTAAATTTATTTAACTCTATACTTAAAACTAGACATTAGTCTTTTATTTGTTGACTCTTGCATCAAGGGGATTCAAATACTGTTGAATTTTAATCTCAACATAACAGTTTATTAATGGATTATTAATAAAACAACGTCTGCAACACAGTGCAGGCGACAGTATTAAATAAATAAATAAAAATGCCTTCAAAACTTATCATCTCTTTACCCCCACTAGTGCAATAAAACATTCAAAACTCACCTCTCCGAGCCTAAAAAGATGCCAAAATCCCCGCGCGAAGCGTGAAATCATCGCGTCGTCCGTGCGCGCGATCGAAATTTAATAACGAAATCGAAATTTGTCACGGGGGACAATGGAGACGCGCGTAACTCACTCGAAATATGCAGGGGGATATCAATTTGCGCGCATAATCCCCCGTTCGCCGCGGATAAAAAGCCCGGGAGAGAGTCTTCTCCTTTCTTCTCTCCCCTCTCTCTATCTCTCTCTCACTCTCTCTTCCTCTCTCTCTCTCTCTCTCTCTCTCTCACTCTCTCTCTCTCTCTTCTAACATCTGGGCCATTAATCGCACGGCCTGCGGCGACGGCGTCGCCTCCATAAATTCAGCCGAGCCGACCCCCGGCCGCCCCCGGACGCGGCCGCGATCGCGTGATGCACGGCCGCGCGACCCGTCGCCTGTGTAATTGGCAGATGACGAAGGCCACGGGGACCCGCTCCGCTGTGTGTTTGCGAGTAAGCGCGAATCGATGCTGCGCCGACGGGATTATACGACGCTGAGAGCTCCTCACCTTTCGCCGATTGCCGAACTAAGGAAGACGCTCAAATCTTATTTAGTGCTGCGCTCCTCATTTTTTTTGTCACTTATTTTATGTTTCCTTTTTATCGTACATTCTTTTGTTAAATATTTAATTTTTTTCTTAAATTTTAGGTACTACTCTCTCGTTTCATGTATCAAAAATCGATTGGATAAAAATTGCTTTAGGAAAAATAAAAATGGAAATTAATTGATGAATTATATAAGGTAACACGTTTTTAAGAAAAATTATTTTTAGATCATATTAATGAACCATTTTCATATGTTACAAAATAACCATACTTATTTAATAACGGTAACTATAGCTATAACTTTACTAATAAGTTTTTGCATTTTGAATTGAAGTAAATGATCAGAATGAATTTTGACTCAACTATTAACGCACATTTGCTCATTTGAAGCATTATTAATTTCTTTCGCGGATAACGTAATCACTGAACTCCAAGAAATCGCAGAAAGATAAGAGCGAAGCTCGCGCGTCGAATATCAGATCACGCGGGTGCGGGATTTATGGTGGAGTTATGCGCACGTATAAAGAGGAAATAAATCGATGGGAATCGCGATTTCTCGCTTTTATTATATAATACAGACCGAATGTCTTTGGCGAGCATTTATCGCGGAAATGCGTCGATTCGCGAGCAGGAAATTGCCAGTGCGGATTGTGACAGGGATAAATTCCTTTTCATCTCCCACCTTACGTTGGTCTTTTCAAAAATTTTACCTCGCATTGTAAAAAATTTATCTCTACCGTCTCATTTTCTTCACTCGATTTTTCAACGTTAATGTTTGAACAAAAATATCGAGGAAATGAATATCTTTACGTCTGTCCTATGAACTCATAATCTACAGGAAAACTAAACCCTTGTCACTATAACAATAATATCTATTTTTTTTAAATATTTATAAAAATACACGATGCTCTTATTGAACATCTCCTCTATTTTTTTCAGTGAAATTCCAGTGTTGAGTCAATTGAGAAACGAAAAATTAAATAAATCAAAACTTGCAGTGGCTCAAACTTTTCGGATTTGTCACTCTTTAATTAATTTTCAATTTAACGAAAGATACAACTTTCCTTTAAAAAATTATCCAGACGAAATTTTCGCGGCAGAATTCGTTAGCCCCGAGAATGAAGAAAAGATAATTTATGAGCTAACGAAACAAGCTCGTCGTCCAATTACGATTTCATCATGCACAGATTTTATCCATTTCAACAAGCCCCAATTCATGAAAAATTCCACCGCCGTCGCTCGATAAAGCCTCTCGAATGCACACTGAAAATTTAAGACCATTTCGATCACTCCCACCTCTTACATAATTGACCGAAAGTATGAAAGCGACGCAGACTAAAAAACCGGGAGGCTTAAAGCTCGATCGGCACAGTTCCAATTATAAGTGGCGCGCAGCGTCGCAAATAACGCGGCGGGGGAGAGAGAGTGCCTCTTATAATGAATAAAACGTCGCGTCGCGCGGAGCGAACCTCCCGCCGGCCAAATCTGCGACTAATTCGCGGTGGCACACGGGGAAGGCGTCCGGGGAACGCGCGCCGCGCGTAATACATTTCGGACAGATAAATCCAAACTCTCATAACCCGGGAGGGTCCGACCGGCCGGGCTCTTAAATTTTCTTAATGCGCCGCGTATATTACGCCCCGGAGTGGACGCGAACTTTCCTCCTCGCGCCATTGGAATTCCGGGGGTGCGTTCCACGGATTCGGGGCTGCGCTCGTTGTACCGAACCTTTTTTTTTAGACTTTTGTTTCTTTTTTGGTTCGCTGGTTCGAGTGGTTTTTCAGCGGTTACGAGGAGCGGACGCGAGTGTGGTTGTGATTTTCGAAATTGGGTTCATTTATTTCTTTATTATGTTAGAAGTAATAATTAATTGCTGGCTACGCTATTGGTTCAATGCTGATTAACAAAAAACAAAAGTAAACATCAATCGCGACTATTTTTACACGCACTAATTTCGAGATTCGAGATTTCGACTTGAAAATTTAAGCTTTAATTCAAACATATCGCAATGCATTATGTAAGGGTATAGTCCATTCAACAAATAAATAAATATCGTCTTCCATCGTGAATACGTCTATATTTGATCACGATCGACCGTTTTGCTTTTGTTAATTGTTAATGGTGAAATTCAATAAATCAATAGAAAAAACACTCTTGTAAATTCCAGTTATAAATAATTTAATATCAAACACTTTTTTCGTAAACCAATATAACGTAATTGATAATATTTTATTGAAATCTGATTTTTTTATGAAATTCGCAATATTCAATCCAAGAATTTAAGTTTAAATTTTAAATAAAATTGCGTTTATTTTGCTTAATTGCAGAAGCCAAAAACTGAGTTCAATTTTAATTTAATTTCAAACACTTTTAAAGAACGAATAACAACTAAAATAATTGAAAAATTTTATTAGCCATTTTTTACAAAATTAATAATTCAATCAACATATTGAAAAACGTTATTTAACCAATTTTAATAAATAACCAGTTGCTTAAAACAATTTTAATAAATAACCAGTTTTATCAGAAGAGATCTACTGTTTCATTAATAAATTTTCATGTTAAAATGCCAAAATAATTTTTTTAAAGAAGAATTTATTCTTTTAAATATATATTTAATTCTTTATTTTATTATTTTATCTTAATATTTTTACATAAAACATCCAAAATGTATCTCAGATTATACAAGTACTTATACGAATGGATTTCATCACGTTTTATTATCTTATTAAACTGCTAATTAAAAAACGAAAAATATGTCTTCAATGTTCCTTGGCACGACACTTCGCGCACTTCCTTTAAGTACATCAAACATAAACAAGAAAGAAAAACATTCAATAAAAGTAAATCGTATTTTCAACTTGAAAATATTCAAGAGTCCGTTCAACCTTCGCAATCCCCTCAAGGGATTTCCAAACCCGCTGTACCGCGCGCGCGGAAAACAAAACTCCAAAGTTTGTCCTCAAAGAACATTACCTCATCTCGATGTAACCCCCTTAATAATCCCGCGCTCGATTCTAACGAGATCCGAGGGAAATCCGTCGCCGAAATAAAAAAAAAGAAGACAGAAAAAAAAGGACGAGCATAAAGCCCGAAAGCCCGACGCGGAGCAACATTAAAAGAAAAGCGGCCGGGAAAAAGAAGCCGGGGCTTCGGCCTTTGTTCATTTGACGCAGCGCGCGAAAGAGGATCAGTATCCCGCTCGCCGCCGTGAAAAGGCACCCGGGGTCCCGAGCCTTTATTCCCCGCCGAACTTTTCGCCGCCGGCTTCTTCCCTCCTCCCCCCCCCCCCCCCC